>CM014730.1:12739774-12787343 GCA_004329165.1 Spatholobus suberectus | reverse complement strand
AGTGGTTGTAATTTGAAAAGTTTAAAGAAATATTCCAAAAACCGTTAATGAAACATTCAACTCTAATTCCAATTCTTTCACATGCATTATAATTGATTCCCATTCTCTCCCGAGGCCCAGCTCACTACATCTATAACTTTAACAACCGAAGGGGGGATTGTTAGGACCTTTTCACTGTTCAATTAATAGTGAACTTCTAGATTTGCCACTCACCATGTTTTGGGTTCAATGATGTAAATGTTTCTTTTGCACTAGCCCATTGTAATTGTTAATATTAGTAGTTTTTTTTTTATGTTTGGGCCTCAAAAGTTAAAGTAGATTTGGCTTGTAAAGATAAATTATTACTATTTCCACTCAATTATTAGTGAAAAAAACTTAAGGGTCAAATGTAGAATAGACAGCGGTGGAAGGTGTTTATCTTTACAAGGGCAACCGCTTTAACATTGTAAGGGGTTGATTATTATCGTGAATGTAATAGTGTAATGATATTCTCACATGAAGTCAATATGCCCGCTTTTCCATCTTATCATTTTAGTATTTTATTTGCATATTTGATATTTGATAATTTGGTTGTGGTTTCGAAGACGAGACTAGAATATTGTGTGGGGTTATAGTTATTTGGTTAATGGTTAATTTTAGGTAATTTGTGGTTAGGTTTATATGTTTTTTTTTATGATTTCAACATTATTTTTGATTTTGAACTTGAAGTTGGCAGTGTTGTTTCGAATTATGTGTTTTAATTTGTTTTCGCCTTTATGAGTTAAAATATGTTTATCATTGTATTTAATGTGAAGGTGTACTTCACTGAAATCTGACGACTGGATATTTACGTTATCTTTTCTTCAATGCTAACTTTTAGGAACTGGGTATTTTATCTTTCTCGATTTTCAGTGTAAGTGAAGGGTATATTTTGTTGTACCCTGAAATCTAATCAATAAGGATTCAAGATTTTGAACTTTTTTTTTATATATAATAATATAGCAAGGTCAATTTATGTTGTAGAATTAAAAATAATGGTGTAATATATATCCAATTTCAGTGTTTGATTTTAAAAAACTTTACGAGCTCAGTTTTAAGTTGAAGCTTTGTTACCATTGATTACATAATTGTAAAATACCAAAGAATTTCAACTTCAAGCTGAGTTCGTAAATGTTGAGATGTGAGATGGAATTGTCAAATTTGAACTAACAGAATAGGTGTAGGTGCTCAGTTGTTATGTCATTTCAACTCAGTACATTGCCTTATCTGTCATGTGCTTAATACTTAAATTAATGTGTTAGTTTTCCATGAAAGGAATATGTTTAATGTATTCGGGAGTTTGATTGAAGATTCTCAGAAATATGGATGAGGATATATTCTCTTAAGTTAGGTAATTAGATAGTTAGATAACCAGAATGGAATTTTATATGGGAGCTGAGTTATTAAATGCTAAAATGTAGAGATGGAATTGGCAGATGTGAACTAACAGAATAGGTGTAGGTGCTTAGTTGTTCTGTCATTTCAACTCAGTATATTACCTTTTCTTTCATGTGTTTAATACTTTAATTAATGAGTTAGTTATCCATGAAAGGAGTATCTTTAATTTATTCAGGAGTTTGATTGGAAATTCTCTAAAATATGGATCAGCACTTATTCCCTTGGGCTAGGTAATTAGATAGTTGGATAAGCAGATAAATTACTTAGTTTACATAATTAGGTAATTAGTTAATATTAGAGAGTGCCTTGTCACTTGTCAGATGTTAAGTATCAGAATAGGTGTGAGTGCACAAAAATATAGATCAGCAGATATTCTCTTAAGCTAGGTAATTAGATAGTTAGATAACCAGATAAATTACTTAGTTTGCATAATTAGATAATTTAAACAATTAGTTAATATTAGAAAGGGACTTGTCACTTGTCAGATGTTAGTTATCAGAATAGGTGTATGTGCTCAGAAATATAGATCAACCCATATTCTATTAAGCTAGGTAATTAGATAGTTAGACAACCAGATAAATTACTTAGTTTACATAATTAGATAATTAGTTAATATTGGAAAGTGTCTCGTCAGATGTTAAGTATCAAAATAGTAGAGCTGTCAAAATGGGTTTCAACCCGCGAGCCAACCCGGCTCACCACGGGTTTGAGCCGGGTTGGGTTGGTAAATTTGCCACACCTGAATGGTGGGCCAAATTGAACCTGGCTCACTTGGCTCGCAGCTCACCCGGGTTGAACCCGTGGTGAGCCGGGTTAGCTCGCGGGTTGAATTTTTTTTTTTTTAATATAACTTACTATACTAACTTTGTAGATAATTAAAATAAGTAATATATAAACCCAATCATGTAATTCTATTCCAATCATAATAAAGGAGTAATATATTAATTTATCTTTTTATATATAAATATAGAATTAGAATGTAAATATGACTTTCCAAATCATTAATATATATAAATTGTGAGACACAATATAATAAACCTATTGATACTTTGGTTTTCATTAATTGCATCAAAATTTTTATCACTTTAATTTAATTTTTGTATTTTTTTGATACTTTTTTGATTATGTATTTTATGTTTTTATTTTTTTAATTTCAGGTGAGCCAACCCGTGGTGGGTTGAGCCGGGTTGAACATTTTTTGGCTCACCAAAAAAGTGAGCCAGGTTGGGTTGGCTCATTTTTGCACTAACCCGTGGTGAACCAACCTGGGTGAGCCGGGTTGGCTCACTTTGACAGCTCTACAAAATAGGTGTAAGTGCTTTGTCATGCTGTCATTCCAACTTAGTGTACTTGCTATCTTGATTCATGGTTAATACCTAGCTTAGTGTTTAGTTTTACACAAAAGGAATATGTTTATTGTATTTGATTACCTCAGTGAAGAGTCTGAAATATATGGATTATAGATGTGGATATTCTTTAGTGATATCTATAATTAGATTAGATAGATTTATAATTAGATGTATAACAGATAGTTAGATTTGGTAATAGATAATTAGATTGACTATTTAAGTTAAGTAATTATGTATTTTTAGTAAGCCATTATTTTTGCAACAATTTTAAAATTTGAATGTGGGAGGGAAGATGTTTTCAACAAAAATGTCAGTTGTAATGTCTATAAAAGCCACAATTTTCTTCTCAATGTCTATGACTCGGTTCCCATTGTTTGTTTTCTAATCAAAGTATTTTTAGAATGTGTGGAATGATTGATAAGGTGATGGATGTTTACCTAAGTAAACAACAATGGAGGCTTAAGGTAAGAGTTATTCATGTGTGGAATATGTCTTCTATTAGTGAACCAAGCAAGACTTTTGCAATTGAAATGGTGCTAATACACAATGAGGTTAGTGGAAAATGTTTTACATCGTTAAATGTTTATATATGTGAAGTTGATACCTATAGATACTATATAAAAAACAACTAATATGTTTTTCATATTCATTAAAGGGAACCAAGATTCAAGCGACAATCAAGAAGCCTATGTTGAGAAAGTTTAGTGCTTGTGTGAATGAAGGTGATGTGTATTTAATGAATTCTTTTGGTGTGGTTGCTAATACGGGTTCATATAGAGCTATGAAGCATGATTATAAGCTTGTGTTTCATGCTAAAACAACAATTATTTGTTGTGATGATGTTGGAATTCCTATGAATGGATTGAATGTGATGAGCTCTGATGAGATTTACAAGACAAATGGCGTATATGATTACCATATTGGTATGCGTAATTGTTAATAGTTTATTTATTATTTATACATTTAACTATTTTTTTATAAATATTCTAAGGGTTAATTTGGTTATTGTATTGTCCTTTTCTCATTTTTAAATTAGGCGTCATGGATGTTTTGACTATCGTTTCTACTGAGAAAGTTTTTGTTAAGGAAGGAAGGACAACTAGACTAATTCGACTGGAGTTGGAGGATGACAGGTAAACAAAATTGATTACATGTTTTTCATTCATACCTATGCTAATATAGATTATTTTATGATTAATTTTAGGGGTAAGATTGAATGTGCGCTGTTTGGCAAATACGTTGACACCTTAAATGAACTATTAGCAGTTGGTGGGAATGAACTTCCGATCCTGGTTTTACAATATGCTAAAATAAAAACATATAAGGGTAATATTTAAATTGTTGTTACATTTATTTGTTAAGATTATATGTTTTATTGATTAGCACTTTATATGATTTTTGAATTGTTATGATGTATGTTGATGTTAATAAAGGTAAAATTGTTGTCCAAAATGTAATGAATATGTCCAAACTCATGTGGGATCCCCAAACTAATGATGCATTACAATTGAAGAATAGGTCATATATTCATTTTTTAAGTAAATATATATTTACTTTAATCAAAAATTATTGTAATGAAATTTTAATGCAAGTTGATTATGAATGGATTAGTCATAAATGTTCCTTTGGGTATTATTGAGGATAGTAAAAGATTTGTTCCCATTAAAGGAGTTTTTTTCAAAATTATGTGAGGAAGAGTATTTTTCAACTACATTTACTTGATGGGGTATTTTTTTGTTTTGTTGGAGTTGTAATGGCAACATGTTATGGTATCATTATTGTCAAGTGATGGTATTTAATCAACTTCCAAAAAATAAATAATGATTATATTTTGTTTTGAATTAGCAAGAAGGACTTTTTATTGTACTAGGTACTATTGTTTCTGTTATAACTGGTGAGCAATGGTGGTCTCCAGCCTATAAGTGTCATTGGGTAGTTACTCCTCAAGCTGGAGTTTATTAGTGTCCATCTTGCCAAACACATGTGGTTGAAGTTATTCCAAGGTACTGTAAATAATAATGAAGTTAATTATACGCATGTTGTATTCAGTTTTGTTAGTTTTTAATTGATGAGAATGGAAACTAATAACTAAATATATTCATTAAAATTTTTTTAGGTATAAACTGAGGTTGGAAGTGTATGATGGCAGTGATAGTGCTGCCTTTACTCTTTTTGATGCTGATTGTTCAAAACTATTATAACAGTCTTGCTCTTTTGTGCTACACAGAATGAAGGTATTTAAATTTATTAGTTTATTTTCTTTTCTATACAATTATATTCTTGTATATTATTGTTTTATTTATGTGATATAAATGTTTATTTTTATAGGATCCTACTACTAATGATCATCCAGCTCTTGTCGTGAAATTAATTAGGATTGAACTTCTTTTTAAAGTGGAAAGAGATTCTGAATATTCATTTCGTTATGATGATTCGTTTAAAGTGAAGAATATATGTGATGATCATTCTATTATACAGATATTCAAATCTTCTAAAGATATATATACTCCTGAGAAGGTTTATTTAACTATATTTTATGTGAATTACTATTTTTAAGATATAATTGTTAGCTAGGACATATAATGTACAATTATAAAGTTATAATCTATAAATACAGACAATGTGTAAATCATATGTATGTTTCTAGGTAATGATACATATTTGGAACTTTTGAATTTATTTTGTAGTCGAAGTTTATAATTGGGCTTGATAACATAGATGTGGATGGAGTTCGTGAGTCCAATTTGTACCTCGCTGCCAAAGGTAATGATACATGTTTGGATCTTTCTGCTATTGAGACTGGTGATCATACTTATGCATGTGAGAAAAAGCTCAAATTGAAAAACGTTAGAACTTATGTGTGTCATTAGTGTTTTTGTTTATAGATTTATTGCATTAAATGTTTGAAAGTTTATTTTATTTTATTTTATTCTGTAGACAAAGTTTTCCATTAGGCTTGATAAAGTAGATGTGGATGCAGCCTCTGTCTCAAATTTGGATTTTTCTGATGAAGTTGTTAGTTTTGATGCTCAAGATGTTGTTGAATTATCAAAAGTTGACGCTGACTCAGCTATATCTGTTAAAGGTGATGTTGGAAGTGTAATGTATGACGATGTTGATAATGGTACTCTGAGTTATAAGAGGAAGCTGAAATTCAAAAAGGTGAAAACTGAGAAGTAGCTTCAAGGTTAAGTGAAATAATCATGGCGATGTGAAGATATTCGAAGAATATTGTTTTATGTTTTGTTGTCAGTTTGAAATTTTATGTTTAATGTTTAGTGTCTTTATGATTTTACTGTACATTGTACTGTGTTTTATGTTTTATGTTGTATTTTATGTGTTATGTTGGATTATATGATATGTATTAATTGTCTTTAGTATAAATGAAATGTTTTTGTATTAGTTTATTATTTTTATTACTTTTTTTTTTATGGTTATACTACTCTTTGATAGGTGAAAGATGGAATATTTAGACAAAAAATTTATAACGCAATTATCGCAATTTACAAAATACCTTGTAGTTTGAGGAATAAATGTAGGTTAAGAACATTTTTCTTATTTTATTGATTGACATGAGGGTATTACTATATATGTTTGTTATATAGGATACCACTGGAGAAATTAAAACATAGGCTATTTTTTTTAATTTATATTCATTATTAAGTATTCAATGGCAATAAAGGGTTTATAATGTTAATATTAGTATTAGAATTTTATATTGTTAGAATTGATTTTGTTGATATATATATACATATATATATATATGTATATATATGTATATATATATGTATATATATGTATATATATATATTGAGAGAAATCAATAATTACGTGTTTGAAATTATAATTTTAACCTTTTATTATAACAAAGTTGCTATAATTAATGTTAAATGTATTAAAAAAATTCATGTTCGAGATTTATGTATTTTTGTATACAAGTTTGTCATTATCTAAAATAAATACTACTAGTCAGAAAAGATGATAATATTAATGTATAAAAACAAGTGCCCACACCAACATTGTCAGTGTGACCTTTTTAAGAAAGTATACTAGAAAAAAAATAATGACTTTTGTATATAGGAAGACTATACACTTATTTACAAATATTTAGATGCAACTTAATTGATAAAAAATAATGTTAAATATATTCATGATTAAATGACTTTTTTATCATTATGACAAAATGATTTAAATAATAAAGAATATATAATTTTTAAGTTAGCACGAATAATATTTAATTAAATATGTTATTAGCTTATTAAAAAATAAGATAATATTATTTAAATTTAATTATTATTAACAATGTTTATAATTTTAAGTTATGTTATTATCTATGTTTATACTTGATTACATGTGTTTAATATAAAATGGAAATAAATGATACATTTAAATATTACAATGTTAGCATGATTTAATATATACGACTTGACCATTATTAAATAGCACAGACATGTTGTCCCTTTCGTCTGAAAAGTTCTATTTTATCATGTTTTGACAAGTATTTCTTGGAAATGACCATTCATACATTCAAACGTGGATTTGTTCAGGACCATTTAATATCTATCAATTACGCTATATATATAGCAACAAAGACACTAGCTATTAAGACGAAGAATCTATATGACCTGGTTTTACTCTTGAAAAGTTTCGTCGTTGTGTCTGAAAAATTTGCTATTGCTATTTGCTCTTGCAATTTGATATACGCCATCATCTATAAATAATAAAGGCAATGTCTTCTCAATTGATAGAGATAAAACTGAAAGATATCATGCCATTCTCTCAACCATGTGTTATCAAAGCAAAAGTTCTTCATTTGTGGTATGTTAGTGAACTTTGCCAGGAGTCCAATAATGTTTCATTGGAAATGATTCTCATAGATTCAGATGTATGTTACTTTCTTTCACCGTAATGAACCTTTTTATTTGTTTTTTATATATTTATATATCTATATATTCTGATGTGTCTTTTATTCTTATTATTTTTAATCTTCTTCTTATTCATATTCTAATATGTTTGTCTTGGATTCTATATTTATATGATATTTGTATTTATATTATATTTACTTTTATTAATATATCTGTAATCATTAGCATAACTTAGTCAATTTTTTGGTGTATAACAAGGTACCAAAATAGAAGCATCGGTTAGAGAAGATATATTAATTTTGCTTCGACTAAATATGCAGGAAGGTTTTGCTTACAGTTTCCAATGCATTACTATTATAAGTAATGTTAGTTTGCAAAGAATTACGAATCATGATTATAGATTGATTATAAATAGTCATTCTGTTGTTACTCTTCATGAATTTGAGAGAATCAAAGCAACTGGTATCATTCCACTTCCTCATAGAATTGTCTACAATGTGAAAGGAAATAGGAATTATTTAGTAGGTATTTATGTTATTTTTTAAATTTGTTATGCGTAATAATTATGCTAGTTATTTTGTTTGTATATTTTTATATAAGTAAATGTAAATATTTAAATATAACTATTTATTGCTTTATCTTAGATATTATTGGAGTAGTCACATCTATATCTCATGTTGTTGAATATGTTGAAGATGGAATGGTTTTCAAGAGAGTCTATTTAGAAGTTATTGATCAGACGTGAGTAATATTTCAATTTAAATAATTAATTTTTTATTCATTTTGCTTTTTAATTGTATATATTAAATATAGTTTTAATGTTTTGTAATTGATTTCCTTTCTTTTCTTTTTTGTTTAAGGAAAACAATTGAATGTGTTTTAAGCGATGAATATGTTGATATTGTGATGGATTTCTTGAATGGCAATGACAATATGACTCCAGTGATTGCATTATTGTTTATAAGGATTATGCCCTATGGTAGTCTTTTGTTTGGTTAGTTCTCTTTACCTTTTAAGTTGTGTCTTACAATTAACAACATACTATTAACATATTCTATAATAAATGTATGGTAATTATGCGTTATTTAAATATTTTTTTGGTAGGGGATGCTGTAGTTGAAAATGTAAGAAAAGTCACCAAAGTTATATTTAATCCTGATTTTGTGGACACCCTATCTATTAAAGAAAGGTATTTTTTTATAATATTTTATTGATATAACTTTGCATTATTTTTTTATTAATGTTGATTGTGATATTCATAATATTATATTTTTGAAATGTTTCTCGCAGTTTGATTTACAAAGGTATTAATTTGCAAGCAACCGTTCCATATGTTCAAAAGGCAAGAATTGACCAATTAATGTATGAACAATATTTGATAATGAATCCTAGGTGAAAGGTTGGAGAGTTGCATCATAAGGGATGGGTAAGGAGTTTTATTTTATATTTTATGTGCATTATGTTTCAATATATATTGTTGGTTAGATTATAGACATATTTTATTGTATAGAAATATCATATAATGTTATTTATAGATACTGTAGCACAATGTAATATTTAACATGTATAAGATTTAATCATACTATTTTAGGATCAAATATACGTTGTTTGGGCAAAGGTTATGGAGATTGTTCCCGAATCACCATGGTTTGAATATTTTCAAATATTCAAAAAGAAATATTAGCACCATTTCTCCTGAAATTCAGTTGACTTCCAATCTAAAGTTATTCTATGGTTTGTGTTATAAAATGGAAATAGATACATACAATTCTTTTTTTATTGTTGGTAGTATGCTTGTTCAAATTTTTAAATGAAAATGATTTTTTTTTTTCACATTAGTTGTGTTATTCAAATTAAAGTGTTGGATGAGTTTAGGGTGGCCTACTTCAAGTTAGCTGATACTGATGTTGAGAATTTGTTGAAGATTTCATGCACAGATCTTATTTCTTATATTGAGGTGAATGAATGTCATATTTGAGAATTTTTGGATATAATTACTATTATTATGTTTACTTATAGCGTGTAGTGTATTTAATATGTAACAGGATCCACTTATAGAGCAATTTCCTCCCATTCTAAATTGTTTGATTGGGAAGGAGTTTTGGTTCTTGGTTTGTAAAGAATCAAGGTTGAATGTTGTTGATAATGAACATTTTTTATTGTAAGAAAAGTATGTTTTCATGGTGAGATTATAAGATTGTTTCACTCTAGAGAGTATGTATGTAGCATTGATGAGGTTAGACACATTTTTCTTTGTTAAATAGAATAAAATTTCCCATTTTATTTTCTATATGCTTACAGTGTTTACTTTTGATTTTTATTAGATTAAAGTTAGAAGAATTGAAGAGTTAACTTGAATTGGAGATGGAGTAATTATTGGTTTTGAAACAAGTAACTCTTTTGAAACTTGTAGTCAAGTGGTCTAACACCATCATGTTTTGCCCCAATGGATAATGGGGAGTTTTGAAGATAATTGGAAGATGATTATTCAAAATTTCTAGTTACAAGTTGCAACGTTGCTTGTAGTTTTTTTGTTTGCTATTTTAATTAAGCTATCTTTTTTGTTTTTCAATTAAGACAAATGTTTAACATTATGTACTCTTGCTTGTGTATTCAAAGCTTATGTTATATATTTTAAACTAATATTTTTTTTATAATGCTTTACTTTATTGTGAGTATCAATTAAAAATTGAGAAGATGAGTCATGTTAAGCAGAAATGCTAATAATAAACCACGTGTTAATAGATTCAGAAATATATGCCATCTTGGGTAGATTCACTCATAACATTGGTTATTTAATTTTATTTTGTTGCTTTATCTCAACTAGTTAGTGTTTCATATGATGTAGCATCATAATTGTACAATGTTACACGTGTTAAATTTTCTATTTCGAACGTGGTGGACCTATATGAAATTATTTTATTGTTAAAGTACATTCAACTGAATTTTTAAGATCTTTTGTAAATAGAGGTAATATCAAAGAGAACAAGAAAATATTGAAGAACCTTTGTAATCATTATTTGATAAAGGATCAGAATACAACTTGTGTATGGGAGTTGCTTACAAGCTATATATATAGAGATAGCTGCAACTAGAAAACAGAATTAATAACTAACTAACCAATAACTAATAACTAACTTATTTTATCTTTATCTAAGACCTCTGCAAGCTGATGAGTGGATGTTTATCACTCTCAGCTTGCTTAACAGATGATTAAAAGGCGTAGGATCAAGAGGTTTCGTAAGAAGGTCAGCCAATTGATCAACAGTAGATATTGGCAGAAGATGAAAAGCTTAGATTGTAACTTCTCATGGATGATGTGGCAATCAATTTTGATGTGTTTAGTTCTTTCATAAAAGGTTGGGTTAGCAGCAATGTATTGTGCTGATTGGTTGTAGCGGTATAGCAAAGCTAGAGTAATAAAAGGAATTCAGAAATCTTGCAGAAGATATGTAAGCCACTGCAACTCATAAATAGTGGAAGCTGAAGCACAATATTCTGCCTGAAAAGATGATTTTGATACAGTCTTTTGCTACTTTGATTTCCAAAATATAAGGGATTCACCAAGAAATATGCAATAACCGGTTGTGGATTTTCTGGTGTCCAAACAACTTGCCCAATATGAATCAGAGAAGGCTTTTAATTGCAACTTGGAGTGTGTTGAGTAAAAAAGACCATGAGCAGGAGTGGCTTTGATATATCTGAAGACCCGAATGGCAACCTACTAATGAAGAGTAGTAGGGCAACTCATAAATTGGCTTAAGTGCTAAACTAAGTGGCTGATGTCTGGCCGTGTTGTTGTCAAAAACAATAATCTGCCAATTAGTCTTCTATAGGTAGTGGGATCTTCAAGAGGTAGACCACTTTCTTTCTTTAGTTTTTTGTCTTTGATCATAGGTGTGGGAGCTGGTTTAGCTGCTAATAATCTCGTATCCAATAAGATGTCTAGAGCATATTTCCGTTGACAAATGTGTATTCCATCTTTGGATCGAGCAATCTCTAAGCCAAGAAAAAACTTTAGATTTCCAAGGTCCTTGATTATGAATGTGCTATTTAGGAATTCTTTGACAGTAGTAATTTCAATTATGTTGTCTCCTACAAGAATGAGATCATTAACATAAACAAGCAAAGCTGTAAAAGAATTATTAGAATGTTTAAGAAATAGAGAATGATCAGAAGAAGATTGAGATATCCCTATGATAGCAAGGAAGATGAAAGCTTAGCAAACCATTGGCGGCTAGCTTGTTTTAAACCATATAGGGACTTCTTGAGTTTGCAAACTCGGTTTGGCTGAGTTGGAAGAATTCCTTGCAGAAGCTCCATATAAATCTCTTCGTCAAGATCGCCATGAAGGAATGCATTATGGACATCCAATTGATGAAAGTGCCATTGTTTAGATGCAGCAATAGCGAGAAGAAGTCGAATTGTTGACAACTTGGCCACGGGAGAATAGGTGTCAAAGTAATCAGTTCCTTCAATTTGATTGAAGCCTCTAGCCACAAGTCGTGCTTTATATCTTTCTATAGTTTCATCTGCCTTGAATTTAACTTTATAGACCCATTTGCATCTTATAGGAATCTTTTTAGGAGGAAGTTGAGTGATGTCCCATGTATCATTTTGGGTGAGAGCAGTTATTTCTAAATTCATAGCTTCAATCCAGTGAGGAGATTTTATTTCCTCCTTGTATGTCTTAGGTTCATCAACAGAAGAGATGGATAACGTATAGTGTTTGTGTGAATTAGATAAATTAAAGTAATTCAAATAAGAAGACAAGGGATAGGTAGCACTTGAAAGTTGAGTGGTGGGAGCTGAATTGATAATGTTGCAGTGAAAATCAGTCAAGTAAGTAAGTGCTTTTCTGATTCTGTTAGACCTTCTTATTGGAATAATAGTTTTAGTTGCAATTGCAGAAATAGGTTATGAATTAGTAATAGGGGGAGATGGGTGGTTTTGAGGTTGAGGGTCATAAAAAAGGAAATTGTTATCATCACAGGCATTAATATCAAAGTCACAACTAGTAGAAGAAATGGATTCAGAAAAAGGAAACATATTTTCATAGAATATAACATGTCTAGAAATAAAAATAGATCTAGAATGTAAATCATATAAAATGTAGCCTTTTGTTCCTGGTTTAAAGCCAAGAAAAATGCATTTTTTTGCACGACTATCAAGCTTAGTTCGTTGTTGAGTTAAGGTAGATGCATATGCTAAACATCCAAAAAAATTTAGGTCAAGGAATGTAGGGGGATCATTGTGTAGTAATTCATAGGGCATTTATAAGAAATAGTAATAGTAGGTAATCTATTTATAATGAATATAGCATGATAAACAGCATAAGACCAATTTTTTTTGGTAATTTAGATTGAAACAAAAGGGCATAGGTAACATCAAGAATGTACCTATGTTTTCTTTCAACTTTTGAGTTTTGTTGTGGTGTCTCCACACAAGAAGTTTGATGTATAATGCCATGTTCATCATAAAAGGAAGGCATGTGAAATTTCAATCCATTATCAGATCTAAGAGTTTTAATCTTGGTATTAAATTGAGTAGAGATGAGATTAATGAATTATAAAATCATGAGTCTAGCTTCTAACTTAGATTTCAAAAGATATAGCCAAGTATATCTACTAAAATCATCTACTACAGTAAAAAAGTAATGATGGCCCTGAAGGGAAACAATATTAAGGGGTGCTCAAATATCCATATGAACTAAATCAAAGGGTTTAACGGATTGAGTAGTGCTGTTTGGAAAAGGGAGTTTGGATTGTTTGGCCATATGACAATAATCACACACAATATTTTTATTACATTTGATATAAGGAAATTGATTACAAAGTTGTTGAATGACAGGAAAAGAAGGATGGCCTAATCTATAGTGCCATATATCAAATTTGATGCATTCAATAGAATTGCTAGAAACATAATTTATAGTAGATTTATTGGTGCTAATGGAGTTATTTGAAGCAGCAGAATTTTGTAGAATGTATAAGCTATTGCAAACTTCAACATGCCCAATCATCCTCTGTGATAAGAGATCCTGAATAAGGCAAGAATTAGGAAAAAAAGTGAGTTTGTAATTAAGAGAAGATGCAAGTTTTTGAATGAAAATTAAATTATACTTAAAATCTAGAATGTATAGCACATTAAGTAATTGAAGATGTTCAGAAATAGGAATAGTTCCTGAATGTTTAGCAATAATAATGTTACCGTTAGGGAGTCTAATAGAAATGGGATTGATAGGGGTATGGTTAGTAAAGAGAGACAAATGAGGACACACACGATCTGTGGAACCAATGCCCAAGATCCATGTGTGTAAGGAGGAAGAAGCAGTACCTGATTGGGTGATATGAGAAATTATATGTTTGGTGTTGGAATCACCATTATTGTTGTTGGTACTCACTGAATTCATGGAAGTAGAAGATTCATTCTTGGATGCTTGGAGCAAGGACATCAAATGCTTATAATCTTTATGACTTAGTTGAAAGGATGGAGTGGAATTCATAGGCTAATTTGCAGAAGGGTCATGAGTGGTATTTTTAGTAGAATTGACAGTATTGGAGTTGCTAGAATTCCTGGACTGGTAACCCGAGGGAAATCCATGTTTGAAGTAGCAAGATTCAATGGTATGATTAGGCTTTCCACAAAAAGTGCATTACTTACCACTGCTCCTTCCACGGCCTCTTCCTTGAGAAGTTGTGCCTCTTCCTTGAGAATTGAAGAATTTATTGGGCTACTTCCAATTAGTATTATCAGTAGGAGCGGCCAAATCAGTGGAGTCACCAAGATTAGAGACAATGTTTCTTTCTTGTTGGGTGACAAGAGAGAAAGCTTTGTTTATTGGTGGGAGGGGTTCAAGAAGAAGAATCTGAGTTTTGACAGTGTTAAAATTGTCATTTAATCTTTTTAGAAAGCAGATAACATATTCGTTATCTTTGTACTTCTTGATAGAATTGGTAAGATTGCATGGACAAGGAGAAACACAAGAACAAAAAAGTGTCGGGAGTAAAGATTCAAGCTCTTCCCATAAGGATTTCAAATCTGTAAAAAATGAAGAAATTGTACGATCACCTTGCCTTATAGAATGTATTTCTTGGAGAATGTCAGAGATGCAAATATGATTGCCTTTGGAATATCGATCTTGAAGGTCCAGCCATAGATCACGAGCACTATCAATATAGATAGTGCTTTGGGCAATTTGAGGAGTTAATGTGCAGTTGATCCAAGAAATCACAATATTGTTGCAACGTTCCCAAGAATCATAAAGAGAAGCAATGGAGGGAAGGGGAGTGATGCCTCCATCAACAAATTTAAGTTTGTTCTTTGGGAGCAATGCCCATTTCATGGCCCTACTCTAGGAATGGAAATTGTTGCCATTAAGGGGAGAAGAAACAAGAATAGCGCCTGGGTTTTCACCAGGGTGAAGATAGTAGAGGCTAGTAGGGTTTTGGGATCGATCAAGAGACATATTTTGGGGGTTTTCTGTAGTAGAGGATGAATCAACCATGGAAAACGAAAAGAAAAAGAGACAGATGCAGAAGCTTAGAAATCTAATATCATAATATCAGAGAGAATAAGAAAATATTGAAGAACCTCTGTAATCATTATTTGATTAAGGATCATAATACAACTTGTGTATGGGAGTTGCTTACAAGCTATATATATAGAGATAGCTGCAACTAGAAAACAGAGTTAATAACTAACTAACCGATAACTAATAACTAACTTATTTTATCTCTATCTAATAAGAGGCAATTTTTGGCAATTAAAATTTCTTTGAATACTTAATATATGCATTTGGTTTCAATTAATGTTCAAGTATGTTGTAAATAGTAATGAAATATGCCACAAACATTCAAAAATTGAATTTAAAAAAAAATCAGAAATTGAATAAGAACTAAAACGATACCAAGCAGGGAAAATGTTTTTTCAGTGATATGTAAGTAGGAAAAAACATAACCTAATTTCGATATTGAGCCAAAAAGTTGGATTTTGTATTATATATATAATCATTAAATTTTCAAATGCAAGAAATAGTGTACATATCATACACGTTCTAAAAAATAGACAATGAATCTCAACTTTTAAATTTTTTACTTTTTTAGTTTTTTCCCTTGACCTTTATCATTTCTTTTTATCATTATTATTTTATTTTTATTTTTAATATTATTATATTATATTAAAAGATGTTAAAAATAATATTATGCATTATTGTTGTACGTAGTATTAAAGTTATTTACAAATTTTGTGTATCAACTAATATATAAGGCAAATAATAACAAAAATTTTAATGTATATAGTTGTTGATAAGAAAAGGTATCCAAAAAAAATTTGGAAAAATATCTTGGAGGATGATGGACTGTTCATTTTACATAATAAAAACCGTCATTTTTGAGAAATTATAAATACTCCATGTGTATATAATTTATTTTGTGAAGGATTGTTTTAAACTTACAATATTTAGTTAATTAGTTAATTGATATATGGTTTAATATCTACTTATCAATGGATCTGTATAGTTATATACAAGTAAATGAGGTTTTCTTAAATTTACATGTAAAGACATGTATTCATTGTTAATGTAAATTTTCATTTTTTAGTATTATCTAATTACTTAATACTTGCTTTATTATTTCATTAACTGATAGAATATGAATTCTTAAATAGTATTTAAATATTTTATAATTTTATTTTTAGTTTTTTCATATAATTTTACATGGGGAAACACAAGTACAAATGGTTGCGGGATTTTCAAAATATATACTGTCATTTTTTGAGGTACTGAAAAGTTAGGAGACTCATTTGATGCTCTGTGCATGTTATATAATCAAGAATTAGAAATGAAATGTTTGTCTATTCTTCACGAATAGAAAGGCAATGGATTAGATATTAAAAAGAAAAAAGATATAAAGAAAGGCAATGGATATGAGTGTTTTGCCCTTTTTGAATGATTTAATATTTTTTATTCTTTGGGAGATAATATTGTTGATATGTCGAGGTTTGTAGTTTTTTTTTTTGGGTATTAAGGTTTTTTTTATTAAAAGAGAACAATATAGGTTAGTCATGTTCAACAATTCCTAATGAAACATAAGAACCCGACGTTGTTATCAATTGTACAATGTAAACAACATATCCCTTTTTTTATGTATTCGATGCACATTCTCTTATTAAATGCAATTCATTTCAAGGTGCGTGTAGTTCTTAGGTCTGAGAAGTCATGGGTTTCTTGCATATACATTCCATCATCTGTGTACAAACCGTAACAAACGAGTCACGTCTTTTTCTTTTTTATTTAATAGTTCCTATTTTGAGGAAATAGTTTTTGGAATTATCCATATTCTTAATTATTAAAATAAAATTTCATTATTTTCCTTAATTTGATTGTCTTGTGATGTTGATAGTATTTTTAACAATTTATATTATTTTTACTTATTTTATATATTAAATTAGATGTTAATAAATTGGTTTTCACTTTTGATATTTATCTAAGAGGTGTTTAATAATTTATATTTAATGTTTAAACTGTCAATTTTGGGTACAAATATTATTTTATAATTTGTAATGTATACTATTATTGGATTTTGGGCGACACTCATTAATGAATTGGAATTCTTTTTACAGTTTTGATGTGATGTATGCACATTATGATGAATGTTCTATTTCCAATGAATTCTCTTCTATATATGTTCTTTTTTTTTCGCACAAACCATCTGTTGGAAGTACTTAGAATATCAGCTATTAGTATACCTTTTTGAAATGTAGATCTGTGATAAAAATTGTACGCCAAGTTTTTTATATACAATTTTTTTTACCCCTAACATAATATTTATAACATGAACCAAGAATGAAAAATTATAACTAATATATTTTTTAATGCTAATGTAATAATTTTGGTTATCATGTTTATTTCAAAAACTATAATTATATGAAATTATAATAAATGCTATTTATATAATTAATTTAATGCATATAAGAGTTGTATAATATATATTTTTTATGATAATCCTATATATTATTGATTTTCTTTCTTTTCCTTCTATCTTATTTACGATGAAAATTGTTAAGCTACTAGAAATATTTAGTTGCCTTATATTTGCACTTTAATTTCAATTATTAAGTATTTTGGTAAATAAATTATGTAAATATTGTTTATCAAAGTTTATACATTATATATAAGATTTTTTTTAAAGAATTGTTTTATTATAAGTAATTTATTTACATTAATATAATAAGAGTTAGTTATAAATAATATTTATAAGATCATTGATAAAATAAATTTATTGGGAGTAATATTGTAACTAATAAGACTTATTTTTGTAAACAAACGATATATATATTTTTTATTTTATTTGTTTCCCATCTATTTTGTATTTTCTGATTTTAACATACTATTTTTGTATTTGGTTAAATTTTACCAATTTAAATAGTATAGCCTATTATAACTTATTTTGTTTCGTTGTGTAAATATTCTTTTTTCTTTCATCATATGGTAAGTAATTCAATTATTATTTTATAATTATACCCTTATTACAAATGCTTAATATGATTCGAGAAGTTTTTAAATCATTACTGGAAAATAGTTGTGAAAAAAAGGAATTGGGAAGAAAGAAAGAAAGAATTATCAAATATTACTTATAATATTTTTGATTGATTTTCTCAATATGTTTAAGTTGAAAATTTTATTCATTATAGATTATTTTATTATATCATATCTTATAAAGCAAAGTCATTACCATTGTTTTAGGGTTACAGATTTGGTATCTAGTCAAATCTTTTCTTTTTTCCCTGATCTTTATATTGCAGATCTGATAGTAGTTTGTAGGTTTTGTACTGCTATTAGATTTTGTACTCAATTTATTAATGAAGTTGATCCATTTGTACTATTTTTAATGTCATTTGTCAAAATCAGGATGTATATTGTACTTCCAATGAACTTATTTGTGTAGAGTTGTTTCCTTTTTGTATATAGCTTCACCTAGGTTAATATAAGATGTACTTAATTTTCGATAATGGTTAGTATATGTTTAAAAAAATTTCACCGCAAATTTTATATGGATATTTGTTTATTGTCGATTTTGTTTTATCTTAGGAGTATATCAATTTATTTAAAATAATAAATATAACAAGAAATATGTGAAATGATTAATTTTATCGTGTTAACTATTTAATAGTTATAATATTTATTTATTATTTATTATATGTAATATATGCTGAATTCATTTAATTTTTTCTTTGAATAACTCTATATGATAAATATTGTTCGTGGTTATTTTGGTACCTCGAACGGGTGGACGCTCCGGGCAGCTCCGACGAGTGACAGCACTTGGTTGTCACCTGCAAAGACACTCCGATGCTTAAGTCAGTGTCTGTCAGAGGTGAATAATAAGGCTTAGTTCTTTACCTGAAGGCATGTAATGCTTTATATAGCAACAAGGAGGTAAGTTAGTTACCACGGGCCTCGAGCCACGTGGCTATGCTCAAATGGGGTCCAGAACAGTAGCCCCCGAAGTCGGTGGCTCGTGTTGACACGAGCACCGGCTTGTTCTTTAAGTCACATGGTTTTGGCTTTCACTATCACATTTGCTCTCTTTTTGCAAAATGTCAGTTTAAAGCAAAAAATAAGTTTTGATGTTACCCGACTTCTCGGTTGAGCTACGCTTTTTGCTTTGCTTTGCTTTGTTTGGCTTTTATACCTGAAATGAATTTCAATATATATATTTGTTATGTATACTTTTTTCCTTTTTGTATCTGATGAGCCTTGAACATATCCGACGAGATATATGTCTTTATGAGCCTTGTACATATTCGACAAGGTAGTTCGCAATGCGTTGTCTTCGTCTTTAGCGATCTTCCTACCCCGGCTGGAGCGGGGTAGTTCGCAATGTTTGCTTTATCATCAATTTTAGCAATCTTCCTACCCTGGCTGGAGCGAATCCACGTACGCAAGGTAGTTCGCAATGCTTGCTTTATCTTCAAGTTTAGTGATCTTCCTACCCCGGCTGGAGCGAATCCATGTACATAGGGTAGTTCGCAATGCTTTGTCTTCGTCTTTAGCAATCTTCCTACCCTGGCTGGAGTGGGGTAGTTCGCAATGTTTGCTTTATCTTCAATTTTAGCGATCTTCCTACTCCGGTTGGAGCGAATCCACGTACACGAGGTAGTTCGCAATGCTTTGTCTTCGTCTTTAGCGATCTTCCTACCCCGGCTGGAGCAGGGTAGTTCGCAATGTTTGCTTTATGTTCAATTTTAGCGATCTTCCTACCCCGACTGGAGCAAATCCACATACACAGGGTAGTTCGCAATACTCGCTTTATCTTCAAGTTTAGCGATCTTCCTACCCCGACTGGAGCAGGGTAGTTTGCAATGTTTGCTTTATCTTCAATTTTAGCGATCTTCCTACCCTGGCTGGAGTGAATCCACGTACGTGGGGTAGTTCGCAATGCTTGCTTTATCTTCAAGTTTAGCGATCTTCCTACCCCGGCTAGAGCGAATCCACGTACGCGGGGTAGTTCGCAATGCTTGCATTTGGTTGCCTTTTCTTTGTTTGCCTTTTGCCATTTTGTTTTTGACTTGCAAAATAATTGTAAATGATTTTTGTCCGTGCTACCTCCGAGGTTGGTCATAAGTCGACTTTAGAAGACACTATGCCGGTCCTGCACTTTCCTTCAATCAAGAGCAAGCTTTTTGTAATAATAGAATATTTATCAGAGAGCTTCTCATGATTTAAGCCATGTTTACGACACTGTTTGTAGTCTCTGACATGGTATCATGGTATGATAGCATTTGATAAAAAGATTCGATTGAACGAACATCATGGCATAATGTGTGTAAGGCATTAAAAGCCATCTAAACTTTTAATATGTGTGGGTCCCGTCATGGAATATCAAACTATGCTTTTAACATCTTTATATATGTCGTGATATGGAATCCTATGCTAAATGTAATATAGCATCATAGTTATGATAATCATTCCAAAGATATGGTGGCGAGATGGGATTGAAAATTCAATGGCACATTTCACCTCTATTTATTTCAAGGCTTATTCTTACGTGCATAATGGTATGACATAGATGCAATCATACTAATGAAAAGGAATAACATGGAATTGCCATATAAAAAGAAGTGGAAGGCGTGTGGTACCTCGGGGGTGTGTATTCATTACTTTTGATAGGCATGTATTTAGGCTGGAATATTTAAAGCCTTGTACCTTTAGTAATCATAGATTTCTACAGCGCGTCAGATGGCTTTGAGCCGATCTTGATGACGGCTTCAACGTCTTTGTCGGCATTGAAAGGTTCTCTTGCGTTCAAAGGTGTCGAGTGCCGATGTAGTGCAACATTTTTGTGCCGACATAGTATTATTCCAAAGGTATCCGGCTTTAGTGTTGGGGCGGCTTGATGGTCACCTGACTTAGTTCCATTTGAAGTCGTCCATGCTTAGAGGGATACAGTATGTCAGTCTTGCAATTTCTTTTAGACAAACACAAAGCAAGCTTGTATGATGGCATAGATAATGTCAGTAAAATTAAACAAGATTGAGCCTATATTTTTATTGACTTGGCCGTCATTTGCTTCGGTGCCAGGGTTCTCCTTGCAAATTAAACCACACGGGTAGTGTTCCATGCTTACATAAAGTCGTTTCATAGCTTGCCAAATATTGGTAACTCCTGCAGGGGGCCTCTCCCCTCTTTTTAAAAGAGAAACCACATGTACATGGTGGAGATCGATTGCATATAGTATAATATAATGTCACTCATTTAAGTGTGGCTTGATAACCTTTGAGTAATGATTACTGTATGAAGGGAAGGAAAAGAAATGGCATGCGTGACAATATATTCATGCATGTGCGCACCATTATATGGGTAACGTCGGCATCATTAGCTTTACATATCATTGGTCATGATGTATGATGTATGCATATATCATTAGCATAACATATTAAAATGAATGGCACGAGATTGAAAAGATTGACATGGGCAACGCTTCATGCATGTGAACATTATTATATGTCATTGTTTTATAATATTATCAAAGGCTATTTAAACCTTAACGTGAATATTTTAAGCCTTTCTAGCTTGGCATATAATGTTATTATATTATTATGTCATAACGAAATAAAGCTTCAAACGTGAGTTTCCATCATGGGTATGGATAATATATCCTTAGCATGGGTATGCATGGTATCACAGCATGATAAAGTGATCATAAAATATCATGGTTTTTAAAGTATGATAATTATCATATAGTAAAAGGAAAAGCATCATGAAATGCATGATCTAATGTTTATACACTAGCCGACGTATTATCATTATATGACTAATATTTAAAAATTTTCATCGTATGCCTTAGCATTTATGTGATATTTGTGATAGCATAAAAAGTTGCTGCCTATAAAGAAAGGTTTTCCAGTTTTTTACCTCATTCAACTTTTACCTCATTCGGCTTTCGAGCCTACCTTAGTCTAGATGCATGTGTCGGGTGGCTTTTAGAGAGCATGAATAAATGAAGTCGGCGCTTTTACACGAACTTGTCATTGATCTAGATCTGACTTTGGATCGTTAATTACGTAGGCCGGCTATCAAATCTACGGCGCCTCTGCCTTTTTTTTTTAAGCTTTCTAGCTTTTACCTTATGCAGGAGCCATCCCGTTAAAGTTTGGTTATGTCGGTGTGGGATCACTACATCTAAGTCGGCATGATTGTAGGAGCATGCTATCTCGGTGGTTTCGTATCCTCAATACACTCTTTTGCTAATGTGAGATGCAAATCGTCTCGAGTTTAGAGCTCGCATCCAAGGACTAACACAGGAGCAAGCACATGCATGTGTTATATAATAAAATCCTTAGTGTGTGGATGGTTACCTCTATTTCATATCCGTAATCTGGTTCGAGTAAGTCGGCCAGGTTTGCAAGCGTGTTGGAGGGTAGTCTGTGTGAAGGTTGAATTTTCTACGGACGTCTATGCCGAACTGAGCTTAGTGACCGAACCCATGTGCAGACCGCCCATGCATATTAGTCTACATGGGATGACCAGCATTAAGTAGGAAGGTGACGTCTTTGCCATGATGTCGTCCTCTCCATGCTTACACGAAGTCAGCAGTGCTTAGTATTTCTGGTCTAGAGTCTCCTCTCGAAAACCAACTTAAATAAGAAGCTCTGAACTTATCACGGAAAGCGAATAATGTGTAAGCCAATATATTGCCATTATGTGCGTGAGCTTCCAACCATGGGTCTTCACCATGTATCCCGAACGTCGATGCTTTCATCTTGGTGACGGCTTCAAAGCCTTTGCCGACTTTTACGTCAAGCTTAACATAGCCAATCAACTTATGCGCAAAGCATCAGTGAGCCGATGGACCAAGTCGAAGTAGGCTTTGCTGGAAAACTCACTTGATGACGCCGAGGTGGGTGTGTGTCGGCATTGAACAGCAACCTAACAAGAGAGTTTGGGCTTGATGAAAAGGATAAATAAATACACAAGTAATTCGCCAACGAGAGTATTGGGTTTTTTGTGAGCTGTTTCTGAACGCGCGACATGTTTCATGTGTTCGACATTAGTAACAAGCTTTGCGTGTCAGCACCAAAGTAACATGTAAGTAGTTAATCCTGCCCATGGTTAACGTGCAGACCGGCCTTACATGTTGGCTCGCATGGGATGACCGACATTAAGCAGGACGATGTCCCCCCTGCAGTGATGACGATCTCGCTTGTTGTGGCTTTGGTCTTGCGAAATCGCGTGCAATGAGCGAAAAGATACATGCAAGTCTCGATCTCAGTTGGGGTTTATGTCGGCATGCTTACAAGGGATCATACGATCTCAGCATTTAAGCCTATGTATGTTGCTATATTTCCGACGTGTTGACTTAACACGCCTCGAGGCTGACTTGAAACGTCGGATCGAAGTGCTTAAGTATGAGGGTGCTTGTCTCCATGTCCACGAGGTGCTTGTTCAACAAGGCCTGAGGGTGCCGATTCTTATATGCCGAGTTGATCCACTCCTTCGAGTTGAAGCTCTCATGCCAGGATGAAGCCGGTCTTGTGGTCATTATGTTTTTGGAAAACACTTCACAAGTCGCTTAGCCCATCCAGTGGATGCTTGATTTTTTTACACATGGGTGCTATGCATATTGCTGCGTCTTAAACACATCAAGGCTGTGCCATAGATTTATCTCTACGTGAAGTCTTTTGGCAATGTACCAGGTGTACCGACCCCCCCCCCCTTTTTTCTTTTCTTTTTTTTAACAAGTGCCTTGGCATCCTAAGGTCGTCCTCGAGGCTAAGGTGCTCATGTCGAGGTGTCATCATTTTCGGGAATCGACTTTGATTGATGACGGTACTGGGGTTTCGAAGGACCCCGTCCTGAAGCGGCTAAGGTGTCGACGCTGACTCTGGCACCGAACTAGTCACGACTTTGTTGGCCTTAAAACCTGTGTCGGTGCAGAAGTTCATCCGGGGTGTTTACGTCGGTCTACTTGGTGAAAGTCAGCTCTAACGTAATCGCAACTGTAGACATGCACTTCGAATTTGGCAACAATCTTGGCGGCATATACTCCAACATCCGAGAAGTTGATGGAGGATGCTTTGAAGTCTAAAAGAATCGTTTTGACATGGTTTAGACGCTTGAAGTTATGGGGCAATTAATGTTTGAGTGAACTACATACATTCTAGCTGGGTGTCACGTGGTGGTTTACATTTGAGTGAACTACACGCACGTGGTGGTTTACGTTTGAGTGAACTACACGCATTCTAGCTGGGTGCCACGTGGTGGTTTACGTTTGAGTGAACTACAAGCATTCTATGCCACTGGGCGTGTTCGTCCCTGAATCCGGGGTTGAAGTGAAGTTGATTCGGGATAGCATGGAAACATGAGCCGGGGTAAACTAGCGATGTTGAAACCAAAACAGGCGATGCGGGGCCGACTTAGGGCCATAAGTATGAGAGGGATTAGCATGTTTATGCGAATTAGCGTCTGCTTTGGATCGGAGTGGTGAAATCGCTAGGCAAACCCGTATTGCATGACCTTTCCTTTTCTCCTTCAGTTCTTCGATAATCACAGACAAAAATCGACTTGAGAGTGGGTTGGAGGAGAAACTTGCACGGATCTGAATCTGGGTCTTTAAGTTGAAGTCGTTCTTCAGAAACAGGTGTGATCTCGCGTGGTAACACCCTCGATGGAGGAGGTCCAGGACGTCCAACATAACAAAAGAAAGGAAGGAACGTCGGTTCCCACAGACGGCGCCAATGTTCGTGGCTATTTGGGTACCTCGAACGGGTGGACGCTCCGAGCAGCTCTGGCGAGTGGCAGCACCTGGTTGTCACCTACAAAGACACTTTAATGCTTAAATCAGTATTTGTCAGAGGTGAATAATAAGGCTTAGTTCTTTACCTGAAGGCATGTAATGCTTTATATAGCAACAAGGTGGTAAGTTAGTTACCATGGGCCTCGGGCCACGTGGCTAGGCCCAAAGGGGGTCCAGAACAAATATATATAAGAAAAAAAGTATTTTATTTATATTCAAATTTGACATGTACTTTAAATTTATTAGGGCACTATTTTTAATTTTTGAATGTGATTTGATATATATTTTCCATAATTGACTTGTATTTTCAATTTTGTAATGTAGTGCTTTTCATTTTTGAATGTGATTTGGTATACATTCTCGGTAAAGCATCCATAGTGGTTCGTATTTATAAATAGACGTGATATGATATATTTTTTTAGTTTTCTCCTTTGAACTTCAAAAGACTATTGTGATGTGGTCGGTTTAATTTGTTTCTATGATGTCTTCTTCCTCGAGTCGGTGTCTTATGATTAACGAAATTACCCTTGATTCTGATGGTTGCTCCATAAGAGTTAAAGTCTTGAGAATGTGGAAATGTCCTGATTCGGAAAATGTTGATGATTTTGCTTCAATAGAAATGATTTTAACAGATTGCTAGGTTGGCTTAGTGGAAATGAAATATATTTAACTATTAACCTTTAAATAGTTTTGATTATTCCTTCTTTCTTTACATTCATTTTTACAGTTAAATGTAAAATGCTTCTGAGAATTTTTTATACATGTTATAATAGTAAGTTGATTTTTTTCATAGGGAGAAAAGATTCAGGCTTCGATATCCAAAAAACGGATCAAGTTCTTTATATTTGATATTGTTGAAGGTGGAGTTTATGTGATTACAAACTTTGGTGTTTTGAAAAACTTAACAAAATTACGTGTCACAGCACATGCATGTTGGTTGGTGTTTCAATGTAGGAGGAATGTTTCAAATGTTGAAGATGATTTTGTCCATTACACTAGATTGAATTTCATGAATTGTTCAGAAGTAATTGCAAATAAGGCTAATATCAATTACTTAGTTGGTAGGTTTGTCCACAATTTCTTGATTTCTTGATATCTTCATTGTATTCATGGTCCTTATTTTTATTATTGTTATTTTTTTTTTTACATTTTTAAAGATATTCATGTCAAATATTCTTTATTGTAGATGTTAGGGGAATGTTAACAGCACTCTCCACTGAAAAGGAGTATCTCAAAATTTCAGGAGTTAAATGTTTTTATCCATTGAAATTACAGATCTAATGTATGTGTTTCTATATCAAACAAAGATTATGTTATACTAAAATAGATTTATAGTATGATACATGAAAGATATTGACATCATATATTTTAAGATGCAGTGGAAAGATTGAAATTGTGTTGTTTGACAACTATATGGATTTACTTCAGCTATTTATTGCAAAGCATGGAAAATCTGATCTAATGATTGCTCTCCAATCTGTCAACATATTAGCTGCTTCTTCTTTTATTTTTGGTAGGTCATAATACAAGGTGTAATTTGTTTTTATTTTTATTTAGTTATGCACATACTTTGTCTTCATTCTATAAATCATATTTGATTATTATATATGTATATTTTTATTTAGGTGATTGTGTTGGGCAAAATTATTTGAATGCAACAAAAATTTTATTTAATCCTAAGATTGATGATGTGATTGAGTTGAATAATAGGTAATGCATTATTCATTTTATGTATTATATTGTCACATAATTTTTTATTTATTTATGTTAGTTATATATGTATAAAGTTAGGCCAGATTTAAGTATTAGATTTTTCCCATATAGCTTAACATGATTTAAATTTTTCTATATTTGTAGCATGGCAGTTGAAGGTTTTGATTTTAAGGCAAGATGTGGGGTGTCTCATGGTTCTAGGGTTTATATATCCATGAAGGATGATTTCATTGTTTTCAATCCTAGGATAAAATTGCTTGTACTCCCATCAATTGAAAAGGTGACTGATTAAATTACAATTTTTTTTTATCAAGTATTAGTTTTGTCTATATTTACTTTTATTTTATGTCTCCTGTCAATATAATGCTATTTTATTCTATAACTGACTTTTGTAGCCTATTACGTGCATTGCATGGGCAAAGATAGTTTCTACAGCTAAGAAAGAAAGCTGGTGGTATTATGCATGCAATTGTTTAAAGTAGGTCAAAATGCAAAGAGGTTTACATTATTGTCTTGCTTGTCGTAAATGGGAGATTTGTCCAATTCCAAGGTAATTGGATTGCAAAACAGTTATTTGACGTTGTGAGCAAAAGAGTAATGTTTTTTTGCCTCATATCAACACCATGTATGCATTACTTACTCTATATGTAGTCTTTTTCATATATATATATATACATATATATATATATATATTGAACATATTTTTAATTATTTAGTATAAAAAAGCCCATTAGATTATATTGAAGATTATTTTTTATCTATAGGTATGGATTCAATCTTGAGTTATGTGATGGGCACACCTCTCTTTTGTTTGAAATATCTGATGCTGATGCCCAAAAATTGATGAGGAAAAGCTGCAAGAATTTACTTAGTGAATTACAGGTGATGTATTTTTTCCTTTAGTATGAATACATATGTAATTTCTTTTAAAGGACTAATGTTTGATGAGTACTTACATTATGGAGGATCCTTCGAGCCTTGAACATCCTATAATTTTTCATAACTTAATTGGAAAGGAGATTCTTATCAAATTAGAGAGTTATAGCTCCTGTTAGAGCTGGTGATGTGTTTATAATTACTAGAATTTGTGAAGACAGAGATGTGATTGACATGTTTTTGAATGGTGAGAAGTTGGTCCATGATGCTAAAGAGGTGATTATGTATATAATTCTCATTGACTTTTGTCTATATGTGATACTTTTTCCATTAATAACATGCATTCCTTTCAATTATGTTGTTAAAGGTCGTTGGAGGATTTGAGTTCCTTCCCCTGGTAGCTTCTAAAAGGACTTGTAGTGATTTTTCAAGGACAAATGAAAGAAATATTGCATCTGGTGGTGTTCTTCGTAACGCTATTTCTATACTAGAAAGGACTTCAACTTTGGTTGCAGATATGAATGCTCTTCATATGAACTACGTGTTGGATTATGATAGTTAGGATATTGATGGGAAGAAACCTATGTTTAATTAGTTAGTCACGTTTATTATTAAGTTATATATTTTGTCGAGATTAGTCCTTTTTTTTGTATGTTAATGTCTCATTGTCTCCTGTCTACCTTTTTCTTGCTTTTTTGAAGGACTGTAGTTAATGTTATGAATTTCAGTTAATGAATGTGTGTTCTTTCGGTTCTAATCCTTAGGGAATCCTTAATTTTTATTAAATTTGGTTACAAATTCCTAAAGTAATTGGTTTAATTTTAATATCTTGAAGAGTATATTTATCATTACAGACACTATCTGTCGTTTACTTGCAGTTAAATCACGTTACCCATGTTATTTGATAATTTTCAAATTTAATTGGTCTTTCAATCTATTTTTAAAAAGTGAGAAAATAAAATTATGTTCACATCCTATTTGATAAGTCTCATAACTGTGAGTACACAATTTTATCTGGTACATAAAAATAATAAAATTGAATTTTATTAATAATAATAATAACACAAAAAGGTTGATATTTTAGCATCTAATGTGTTTGGGCTTTTGCGTGATACAGTATGAGTCCATTTCAAAAAAAAAAGTATATAGTCAAAAACAAAAAAGAAAGATAAGGCAAAAGAAGAAAAGAGAATGAAACGGGGCCAGAGGCATATTCCTAAAGAAAACTTTCCAGAAGAAATGGCCCATGTGCAGCATTATCCATTTGAAAATATTTGAATTTGTTTTTCTGAATTCTAGGGCAACATGTCCCTCTAAAGGTGACACCTTTTTTTCTGCCAAGGCCCTTTTTTTCCCTATAAATACAAACACTAGGTGCCTCTTTGAGGATGTGTTTAGTAGAGAGGAAATAAATAGAGAAAAAGAAAGGAAAGAGAAGAGAAGAGAAAATAAGAGAAATACATGAGAAATAGAATAAAAATTAAAGTTGTTTGATTGAAGAAAAATAGGTGAAAAATAAAATAAAAATTAAGATTATTTTAATTATTGTTATTTACTTTTATCATTAATATTATTTTTATTGTTATTAATAATATTTATTTTTATTATTAATATTATTTTTATTTTTATTATTTTTATTTATTATTATTATTATAATAATAATATAATGAAGCAAAGCATGTAAATTGGTTTTGCCTCAAGCAAAACCGATTTACATGCTTCAACAGCAGGCCTACTAGTATACGAGGTGCGAAGTTCGTCACTTTCTTTTGCAAATCTTTTCATTTTAGCAAAAAAAATTTAACCTGTGGGACCCACATTTTTTTTGTGCAAAAATTTTCCATTTCCACCAAAACAAACGAAGAAAAAATATTATATTCCACTCTTCTTCTTTTTTTTTCTCTTTTTCTCTCTCCAAATTCACCTCAACCAAACAGACTCTTAGAGAGATTTTTCTTTCACACTGTCGAAAAATACTGTCACCCTGCGAAACAAAAACTCGTTCTTTTTTTCCTTCTGCTGCTACGTGAAGGCTTGAAGGTATAACCTCTAATTCTTTTCTTTTGCTGTCACAATGTAGCTTATTTTGTTTGGTGTATTCCTTTTGCTCCTTGTAATGAACATGTTGAGTTTTTTCACTTATTTCTTTCTGTTAGCTTTGAGGGTTGTTTCTTTTTATTGCTTAAAAATAAAATGAATAAATAAGAAACGGTTGTTCATTTCAGTGCCTAAGTCTTGTTTACGAGCTCTAGTGCCTGTTTCTTGTCATCAGATTCGTGGGTTTCATGTTGCTTATGAGACTGAAGTTTTTTAATCTACTGATGCCCACTTGATATTATTACTCTGCTCTCTGTTGGTGTGTTTGTTTGCATCGTTATTTTACTGTGATGGGGTGGATTGTACACATAGAGCATTCCCCTTGTTGGGATCTCTAGCAAAAGCAAACAAAGCACGATACGCGAGCGTCTTTCGCACCCCTTCAATACAATATCCTTTTCTTTTTCTGCATAAATGATAATAGCACATTCATCCCGTACTCATTGTCATTTTTTTTTACACAATCACAGCATCTACATTCTCAATTTTTCTTCAATTTTTGGCCATTTTCTTTGGGCATGGATAAAACTTTTCTATAAATACTTATGGAAGAAAAAAATAAAAACAAAAAGTAAAATTAGTTTTTCTATAAGCTAATTTGTAGAAATTTTTTCATATTGATTTCTTTAAAATCAAATTTTTAACTTATGTATAAACTAATTTTAACTTATAGAGAAGTCTATTTCATTTTTTTTTTATTTTTTTCTCCTATAAGTACTTATGAAGAAGTTAATCCAAACAGGTCCAATTTGTCTTTTACTTTACTGAGTGGTTTTTTTCATTTGTGTTAGTATTTTCTTTCTTTGTCTTGTTGTTCCTCCTTTTCAGTGTTTTATTTTATTGGCATTTTCATTTTATTAGCTGTTGACACTTTTTCAAGCTTTTTTTTATTGTTATGTTATTTGGTATCTTTATTTTGTTCGTATATGCCTCTTCTCTCTTTTGTTTGGTAGCTTTGTCTCGCCGTAGCCTTAGTGTCAATAACACTGCAACCGTTATCCTTTTTTTCTTCAATGTCTTAGTTTTTTTTTAGTTTGGGTTGATATTTTGAATATAGGAGCTATAGTCTAACCTTTCCTTTGTACCTTAAGCTTTCTCCCAAATAAAAGCTTTTGGTGAATTCAAATTAATTATAACGACCAGCCATTTAATTCGTTTGTTTTAATTAGATAATTCTATAGGGTGAGAATTAGAAAAAGGGCTAAATAAAATTAATTCCTAAAAGAAAACATTATGAGATTTTTTATTATTATTCTATTATACCTTTCTTTTGATTTTCTTTTTTTAATTTGCGATAAAAAAAAATTTAATTCTCAAAAGTCTATTCGAGCAATAATAATAATAATAAAATCGCTATTTTCTTTTATATCTAACTTGAGAGATTGTTATTTCTTTTAATTTTGTTTATTGCTAATACAAAAAAATTAGGGAGGATTTAATTTCTAAAATAAGTTTTAATGCTCTTCTAAAAACAGAAATAAAATAATCATAAAATTTAAATATGACCACTTCGGATGTACGTCCTATTTGATCATTCAGTAAATTTGACACATCTAAGTAGTACAACTTTGTGATGTCAAATTTAACAACACAAAATAAAAATAAAAATTAAAAATCATCCAATTATTAATCGAAAACTTTTTCTATAAAAAAACTACGTGAGTCTGATTCCTCATTGTACCGGAAGATAAGTAAGAGCAGGAGCCCACTCCTATCGATCTTAAACAATAAAAAAAATAATCTCTTCGTTAAAACAAAATATTTTCTTCTCAATTAAAATTTCTTTTGATAAATACATAATGAAATTTGTAAATAAATAATGTTTTTAGGGATAAAATAAATATTTTAAAAGCGATCTAACTTTGCATATTTAATTAGGGGTAACCGCCTTTATGACGGACATTGTAGGGTGTTAATACCTTCCCTATGCGTAACCGACTCTCAAATCCTATTTTTGGTTCAAGACCATTTTTTGGATTTTTTTCATGCGTTTTCCCTTAATAAACGATGGTGGCGACTCCTCTGTTTTTATCATTATATTTCGTTGTCTCGCTGTGACTCTGGTTGCGACAATACCCTATTTAATAAGTCTTAATAATTGTTATCTAACAATAACATGATCAGAAAGAAACCTATGCCACAACCTTCGGTGACTTGAGATGCTTCAGAATCATGGTTCCAATTTACATCTACTGGCAATGAATTTGGCGTGTTCATGTCAACCTGCTGACTGGCTTCTGCATGCAAAAGCTCCCCAACGATGACATGATTCTCTAAAGAGTAACACATGAGATGGCACATTTACTTTAAAGAATAATGCAAAAGCAACCTGTGCTTTCCCACCAGGAGCTATAAGAGGTGATAAAGGGCTCACAGCCAACAGACTCCCAACAATAGATATTTCATTCATATGCTTCTGTTTTGGCGACTGATATCTTCCCAGTTGATCTTTTATGAAGTGTAGATCACCTGCTCCAACTCGGGAACCTTGACCAATGCTAGACCTTGATGAATTCGCTCTGCATGAGCTTTAATCTTGGATGTAATTATCTTGTGCATTGATGGCCACAATCTTTGGCTGGTACACGATAAAACCAGCACAACTTATTCACCATAAAAAGCAAATATAGCAAATAACAACAATAATAATAATAATAAAAGGCCATGATAGGGTGTCTTTATAAATCAAGTTTCTTTATGCAAATGTTTTCAAATTTTAGTAAAATATGAAAATATTTTTACTATTATAATTAATTTACGTAAATAAGTGAAAATATAAATAGCTTAAATTTAGGGAAAAGGTGTAAATTTTAAATAACTTTGAAAATAATTAATTTATGAATATAATTGATTGAAATTTTAGACCAAAAGAAATTATATATATATGTATGTATATATATATACATATATGTATATATATACATATATATCCACTTAATTCGTAATCGAGCTCATTTAACTTCTTTTTTTTCATTTCAACCTTTAAGGATTTTAAACACGGTAAAAGACCAAGCAGCAAATTCTTATATGTTGTTAATATTTTTAAGGGTGAAGTTAATTTGTATCTTTTATTATTGGCATAAGATAATACTTATTGCTTTCTCTTCATAAGAATCTGTTAACAAAATTCACGAATCCATTTTTTGGCTGCTGGTTTGGCACATTAGCTCACGGGTTCCCGAAAGAATATGTTATTATTTATTATTACGAGACCTTCATATCTTATATATGCACCATTCATTTCAATTTATTTATAAATAGAACGATAATTTTATTTAAATAAATGTATTGTGAAATTGTATAAAATAATTTTTAATAATTTAATAAATAAAATTTTTGCTTATTGATATTTAAAATATGATTTATGAGATTAATCTTTTTATATATAAAAATCAATTTAAATCTAATACATAAATATATTTAATACAAAATAACATTTTGGCTCTATCTTAATAATTTTTTATAAAAATTCTATTAATTAATATTTATGACTGTTGAAAATTTCAATTTATTAATAGATAATAAATATATCGAATTTTAATTTATTCTCATTGCAGTTCTTATCCCAAAAAATAAGTTATAAAAAAGACCAAAAAAATAACATATATAAATAAAAATGAGATTGATTCAATAACTATCAATAGAATTATATAATTATTATAAAGGAAATATATGATATTTTATTTTATCAAATTACTAGTTCAATAACCCATACCTTGTACAGGGTGTTAAGTTTGCAATTTATAAATTTTATATATTATTATGGTTTTTAATATCTTTTAATATTATTTTTTAATTTTACAACAATATATGTTAGTAGATATTTATATAAATATTTTAATATTTATATATATAAATAATATTAAATATTGATATATATATATATATATATATATATATATATATATATATATATATATATTCAAGTAATTGTTTATTCATATATGTCTTATATTACTATATAATGAAAAAAAAATGATAATCAATATTTTTCACTATATAACTGACTCGTATTCAAAAAACCGAATAAACAAAACATATAAAGTAAATCAAAATAATTAAAATGTCTAGATATGGCAAAACATATTAAATAAAAAATCAAATACATAATAAATCAGCCAAAAAAATAAATAAAAAGTAAAAAATGTCAAAACTCTTCACAAAGAAAAAGGCAATAAAAAAGACACTATGTTACATATGAAAGAATAAATTGGTAAAAAAAAATTTTAAAATTAGTAGATAATATGGATTTACCCAAAAAAAAATTCTCATGTTTGTCTTTAACGTTTCACCTTTGCCAAACACTAAAAAGATAGACCAAAAAAAGTAAAATAATAAGAGATGTAAGGTGTTGTCGAAGGAAGAAATATTTAGTAAGAAAATGAATAACAAGATGAAAAAATAATGAAGATAGAAAAGATAAACATGAACTTACCTATAATTTCTTCTCTATTTTTGTCATTAATGATAAACATTTGCAAAAGAGTCAACCACAAAGGGAAAATAATATAGAAGAATAGTGTGTGCAAAGGTTGGTCGGAGGACAAGAAGAAAAAGAAGAAGAATATATATTAGTCGCAATTATCTTAATTAATATAAAATAATATAATTACTTTAATTTAAAATAATTCGAATTACCATAATTAATCTATATTACTCATAGTTATATTAATTAATTTAAATTTAAATCAGAATATATATTGATCGAATTTATCTACATGCGTGACAAAATCTTACTTTATAATAATATAATTGAATAGTAAATTTGAATCAAAATATATATTTGTATAAATATAATTGTATAATAAATTTGAATCAAAATATATATTTGTATAATAGTTATATTTGTTTGAAAAGGAACGTATAATAAGTTGATTACATTATTATAAAAAATCAAAATATGCATATGTTTTAATAATTTAATTGATTGATTTAATTAAAATATATACTCATTATAATCAAATTAAATATAATAATGTGTTTTATAGATTAAAAAATGACAAAAAACAGATAAAATTTAGGCAAAAAAAATGAATATAGTGATGTTACATGAGATTTGCCTACGTAGCAAAACCTTCTTTTATAATATATCATATAATAGAATTGATAATTGCTTGATTTTAAAAAGAGATATTAATAATGAAATATATTTTACTTTGCATTTTATTTCTTTGATTGATATTCATGATTTTTCATAATACAATTTCAATTCTATAATGATATTGATGCATTCTCGTGATATTATTTCAACTATATAATTGAAACAATTATATAATTTATATTAATTGACTTAATTTTTAATTTTAATCGAAACAATTATATTTGTTTCTATGATTTATTGATTCTATTATATGATTGACATAATTATATAATTGACTTATTATTAATTTTAATTGAAACAATTATACTGATATGTTTTCATGATTTATCATTTTAATTGTATAATTAAAACAATTATATAATTGGTTTAACTTACTTATTGCTAATTTTAGATATCGAATCAATATGTTCCTAAAAGATATCTGCATTACTTATTTTATTTGTAATTGATATTATTTCAAGTATATATTACTAATTTGATTGTTACTAATATTTTCTTATGTAATATTGTTTCAATTTTTTTAAATGACATTCATTTACTACTTCATATAATAACTTTTAAATTTTAAATTATAGTCGATATAAACGTGTTTGATGAAACTTAATTGTGCGAGAGATTCTTAATTTAATAAATTTTCTTATTATATGGCTTTTGATTTGAATGAAATTATTTTTTACTTTAATATTATTCAATCTATAAATTCATCAAAATATATAATGTAAAAAAACTTCTAAGTATGAATAATATAAAATTTATTAAGCAAAATATATTTCATTTTGGTTTGACTAAAATTCAATTATATTTAAAATTGAAATAAAAATTTCATTCACTCTAATTAATTGTATTTGTTTACTTATTTTGTCAGTTTTGATACTGTAAAGATAAGTTATATTATGCAAATTATTGAATATATTTGGATTTAAGATAATCAATAAATATCAAAATTTAGTACAAATTTTCTACAAATGAACTTAAATTAAATAAAATAAATTCACCTAAATTCATATTTTCATATTTTTATTTAATATTTCTTTGTTAATACTTCAATTGTTTAATATGCATTTCAAATTCATGAATTTTAGTTCTAATAGAACCAAGACCTCCCATGTGAGGCAAGCTATTTGTAAAGCAGTTGTTGTCCTTCAGGAGGACTTCATTCTTTGGTTAAATAAAAATAAAGAAAGAAATATTATTGGGAAAGGAAAAAATATATAAAAATGAAAATTATAAAATAGAAATAAAAGGAAGATTAAAATCTTATTTTAATAATATAGTACTACTCATCATATTTTCTTCTATAAAAATCTCCTTTAAATCTTTTATGTTATTTCAATAGTTGAAAATGAAAAAACTATAAAATAATGTTACCAGAAAAACTTTCAATATTAAATATTAGACATAATATGTAAAAAGTATTCAAATAGAATTGGAAAACATAGAATCTTACCTCAAGAAAGAATACAAGAATTAATGAATTTGTGATTCTTGCTTATATCAATCCATCCATTAAAACTGAGTAAAAAGAATAAAAACAATGTTAGCAATCGACTATTAGAAAGAAACAATGAAATGAAAAATACCAATGTATACACAAGTATTTATAGTTGATTTGGAATGGAAAAATCTATTACATTTCAGGAGGAAAAATTTTGAGATGCATTTGTCTAAAATAAATCTCACAAGATTTCTTAATTTAAATTTAAATTTGAATCAAGATATCTATTAGAGTTATCAATTAATTTGAATTAGAATGTATAATTGTATTATTAATTAGAATGCTCAAATTATAATTAATTACTGTAATTAAATATTGAATAATTAATAATCGCCTTAGTTACTATAATTAATATAATTATGAACTTTTTATGAATTAAAAATGGAAAAATTATTTGTATTGTATTTCAGTAAGAAAAAATTTCTGAGATGCATTTGCCTAAAATAAATATTGTGAATCTTCTTAGTTTAAATTTAAATTTGCTATAAATTTGAATCAAGATACACATTAGTGTTATCATTTAGTTATTAAAATGATGTTAATTGCAATTACCTTAATTAATATAATTATGTATTTTTTATTAATTAAAAATAGAAAAAAAATTGCATTTCAAGAAGAAAAAATTTTGAGAAGCATTTGCCTAAAATAAATCTGGCTAAATTTTTTAATTTAATTTTAAATTTTTTATAAATTTGAATCAAGATATATATTAGTGATATCAATTAATTTGAATCAAAATATATAATTCTATTATTCTATTATTAATTAGAATGTTCAAATCACAATTGATAATTAAATATTTAATAATTAAATAGTTAGCTCAATTTACCTAAAATAAATCTTGCAATATTTTTAATTTAAATTTAAATAAAGATATATATTAGTATTATCAATTAATTATTAAGATTATATTGATTATAGTTATCTCAATTAATATAATTTTGTATTTTTTATAAATTAACTAAAAAAAAATTATTTATATGTTAGGAAGAAAAAATTTGTGAGATACATTTATAAATTTGAATCAGGATATGTATTAGTGCTATCGATTAATTTGAATCAGAATATATAATTATATTATTAATTAGATGTTCAAATTATAATTGATTACCATAATTAAATATTAAATAATTAAATAATCACCTTAATTACTATAATTACTATAATTGTATATTTTGATGAATTAAAAAATAAAATAAAATAAAATAATTCAGTTGTATTTTGGCAAGAACAGAATCAATGTAGTGTTGCCATGTGACATCTGCCTATGTGGTTGTAAACACTCAATTTTATCCAGGTTAAAAGTTTTTAAATTAAATTAAATAAAAGTTTTCTTAATAATAATAAATAATAATAATTGATATGTATTTAAATAAGTTTATTTTGTTTTGTGCCTATTGTGCTAAAAATGATTTGAGCTCATTAAAAAAGAAGAAGAAGAAGAAGAAAGAAAACCCAAATTGAAAACCAAAAAACATGTGTATCAAATTATTTAAAAAAAAAGAAAGAAGAGAAATAAAAAAAAGGGAAAATGCAGTCACATTTTTGGCTTTCCCTCACACGTCCCTTGCTGCTCTCGCTAACGTTTTTGTATCATCTCAACATCTAACACATATCACCATTCATACGTACAGACCATACTCCTCTACCTATAAATAGGATGAAAAAGAGGAGAAAAGGGGGGTGGAGGCAGAATTAAGAAAAGGAGGAGTTGTGGTGACGGGAAACAAAGGATAAGAAAAAAGGGAGGTTGAGGGAAGAAGAAGAAGAAGATACTGTTAGTGAGAAGGTTGCAGAGGTATTTCATCCTCTTTTATACTCTGTTATGGATTAAATCCTCTGCTTCTTCATTATTCGTTCCAATGTTTGCTTGCTCTGTATAATTGAATCCTCTCATATGATAGTGATGCCTCTGTTCTCTTTGATTCTGTGACTGTGTTTTCTCTGATGATTGAACCTCATTGAGATAGCAAATAATGCAACTCACGTCCATAGCAGTAGCAAACGCCTTCTCTAGTCTTTTTTTATCTGACTGATGCACTAATTTCAAATTTCTTGGTTTCAATTAGCTCTCAATTTTATTTCAAAAGACACATCCTAATGCATTACTTTGTTTTCCTTCCAAAACCACCACAATAATCAGAAACAAGCACACACTATGTCACATTGCTATACACAAATCTGCAAGTTCACCAATGCACAGTGGGTTAATTCGCATCGAGCACACACACAACAACAATCAGAGTTCAAAAATCAAAATAAATAAAAAAAGAAGAAGAGGTCATCCTGCGTCTCTGCCACGAATCGTGCCTCCGCAACGCGCACGTCGATGCCATGCAAATCTCCTCCGACGTCGCCGTTACCCTCTCCGCCAACCACACCCTCGTCGCTGTCGTAGTCGACCTCTTCGGAACCGATGCCTTCGACGTTGCCGCCGAGTTCAAAGCCTCTCCCTACATCTTCTCCGCTTCAAATCCGCAATTCCGCCGCCTCCGCCAACCTCTTCGTCTGTGTTCTCCACGGTGTCAAGGTCCTCACTGATGCTTCCGTCTAAAGCTCCGTCGCGCCGCCATGATTCCTCGAGTTTCCCTTCACCACCCTTTCTCCTCTGTAGCGCCGCTACAAGAAAGTTCCCCTGGGTTTCTTAAAATAGCGTCTCGAGGGGAAGGGCCCAATTTTATTTTGTTTTATTATTATTGCTCCTGGGCCCAATTTTTTTTCTTTGAGACTCATAGTTTGACAGTCCAATGCCAAAGAACCATTTATTTTAGAACTTAAAGTTATAAATAGTCATAAAATGGTTAATAATTATAATAATGATTCATACGTAGTTTAAATGATTATTGGTTTCCTTTTGGAATTAATATCAAACGTAATCTCCAAAATCTAAAAAAAAAACGTAAATAAATGATAGTAAAGTAATTTTTTTTAATAATAAAACAAAATGAAGGTATAATAAAATAATATGTATGTAAATAATTCTTAGTCTTTTACTATTTAAAAATAAACATATTCAAACTTGATAATAGTCATCTTGGATGTACTTCTTATTTGGGCATTGTCAAGGTTTTTAAATATTAACGGTAACCATTTTTGATGCACTTCTTATTTGGTTATCATTTTTTAAAAACAAATATATAATGTGTATAATACAAATATTTTAATAAAAAAATAACAAAGGTTTTAATGATAGTCATTTTGGATGTACTTCTTATTTGACTATTATAAAAATCTTAAAAGATGAAACGGTAACCATATTGGATGCACTTCCTAGTTGGTTATTGTAAAATCCTTTTAATTTAAATTTTTTTAAAAATTTTAAAACAAAATTTTTCTTTAATAAAGGTTTAGTAATAACCATTTTGGATGCACTTTCTATTTGGATATTGTGTGAACATTCAATTTTATCCAGGTAATTAAAAAAATAACAAAAAATAAATATAGAAGAAAATATAATGTAATAATAATAATATTATGTCATTCTATTTGAAGCCCATAAATGAAAATAAGAGAAAAAAATAATAATTAATAAGAATAAAGTTTAGACTAGCAATTATAGTCCAATAAAAAAAGAATTTCTAAATAAAAAGTTTTAGGCTGGTGGGCCTTGGCCCAAGTTTGTAAAAGAAAAAAAGAAAAAAAAAACATAAACAATAAAAATTTTAGAAAAAACTTCTAAAGCAAGCTATAATAATTTGCAGTGCAAGCTTCAGTAACTTGCAGAGCAAGCTTGAAAGACCAAAATAATTATAAATAGGACATTTTTACACACTTTCAGGGACTTTTTGCCCTTAACTTTTTTTTCTTTTTTTATTCTCTCTCCCTCTGCACCACTCTCACGAACACACACAATCATCCACCACCATCTACCTAGAATCATGACCACAACACTTGCGTTCTAGCCTCCGTAAGTGGAACCGATTCTCATCACACCCGCAACACCAGCATGAACCACCACATCTTAGTGAGCTATCTCAGTGCAGTGCACTAGTGCTGTTAATCATCGAGACCACCACATCATTTCTGAGCCAGGATATCGCCTCCATTACATACTCTAATTGGTATTTTCTTTAAAGATTCGCTCCTGTTCTTTTTTTGTTGCCACATTGTCTTGTCAATTTAAGCCATCAATCTGCTTTGCTGGGTAGCGTCGTCCATATTGGGGCCAGTGTGCATGTGGTTTTTGGTTTCATGCCAATAAGCCTGTTTAAAGTTTTGTTTTATGCATTAGGATTGTTGCCGTGAGTCTGTTTGTGTTTAGGTAGAGTACATGTTTTGATTATTTTGTGATATGTTTGATTATTGATGGGCATAATGATTTGTCAAGCTTGATCTGCATTTTCGTAGTAGTACCTGTGTGTTGTCCTTAGCGTTGATCCTACTCTCGCAGCCCAATTTAATTTCAGGTTTATAGTGGTTTTGAAGTTGAATTGGTGTTTCTCGAGTTTACTGTCACTTTTGGTTGTTGTAAATAGGACCACATGAAATAATGGAATTTTGTAGATCTCATTCTTCTCTGTTACATATTTTCAAAATAAATCACCATGCTTAATCTCTTTTATTAGCATCTTACGTTTTCTCTTTTTATTATTATTTTATATTGATATATCAAATTAGGCTTTTGCTTGGTTGTGAATAGCAACGTCAGGTGCCATACAAAAAAGTCACCAACAAAATAAAAAATTTAATAATAAGATTTTAATTCCACAAAAAAAAAAAGCATTTGCGTAATAAATAATTAAGGTAAAAAAAATTAATACCTTTTTGTATTGTTTGCTTTTTACTCCTTTTCGTATTGTTAGGATTAATAGTAAAATCAAATCGTAAAAACACTTAAAAATAAAATTAGCATTTCTTTTACTCTTTAATCAATATAAAAAATAGTTGAGAGTTTAATTCCCAAATTAAAATTGAAATATTCTTTTCTTTTCAAAAATAAAATATATAATAATAAATAATAAAATAATAGTCAAGCAAACAATTCTTGGTCTATCACTACCTAAAAATAAAAATAATTAAACTTGATAATGGCCACTTTGGATACACTTCCTATTTGGACATTATTAAAGTTTTAAAACATTAATAATTATTTAAGATGCACCTCTTATTTGGTTATCATCTTTTTTTAAAAAAAGAAATAATAAAATGTATTTTAATTAATAAAAGATATTTAATGATAGTCATTTTGGATGTACTTCCTATTTGACTATTATAAAAATTTTAAAAGGTGAAACGATAACCATATTGGATGCACTTCCTTATTGGTTATTGTAAAATCTTTTAATTTAGAATTCTAAATATTAAAAACAAGCTTTTGTTTAATAAAGGTTTGGTAATATCCACTTTGGATGCACTTCCTATTTGGGTATTGCAAGAACCTTAAAAAGTGTATTGATAACCATTTTGGATGCACTTCATATTTGGTTATTGAGTAAACCTTTTAAAATATTAAAAAAAAGAGAAAAACAATCAACCAACAAAACGTTTTTTCTACCAAAGAACTACCTAAGTCTGATTCCTCATTGCACTTGAGGATAGGAGCAGGGGCCTACCCCTGTCGATTTCAAAAAATAAAAATTAATTCTTTTCAAAATAGATATTTTCTAAAATTCTTTTGGTAAATAAAGATAATAAAATTTGTAAATAAAATAATTCTTCTTTAGGGGTAACATAAATATTTTTGAAGCTATCTTAATTTTGCATATTTAATTAGGGGTAACCATCTTTATGACGAACATCGTAGGGTACTAACACCTTCCCCACACATAACTGACTCCCGAACCTATATTTGGTTTCACAGATCACATTCTTTTAAAGGGTTTTTTCATATGTTTTCCCTTAATAAACTATGGTGGTGGCTCCTCTGATTTTAATTCTTTTTCATCATTCGGTCGTGACCCTGGTTGTGACATATTGCAAGCACCTTAAAAGGTATATTGATAACCATTTTGGATGCACTTCTTGTTTGGTTATCGAGTAAGCCTTTTAAAATATTTAAAAAAGAAATAAAAAAAATCAACCAACAAAACATTTTTCTACTCAAAGAAGTACATGAATCTGATTCCTTATTGTACTTGAGGATACGTAGGAGCAGGGGTTCACCCCTGTCGATCTCAAAAAATAAAAATAAAGATTTTTTCTTTCTTTAGGGGTAAAATAAATATTTTTGAAGCTATCTTAATTTTGCACATTTAATTAGGGGTAACCGTCTTTATGACGAACGTTATAGGGTGCTAACACCTTCCTTACATGTAAACAACTCCCAAACCTATATTTAGTTTCAAAGACCATGTTCTTTTAAAGGGTTTTTCCAAGGTTTTCCTTAATAAACTTGGTAGCGACTCCTTTGATTTTATCTTTATTTTTCGTCATTCCATCGTGACCCCGGTTGCAACAGTGGTAAAACCTTTTTTTATAATATATAATAGATTTTGTTATTGTACCCAAACAAAAGGATGTAAAATTTTAGTATAAAATTTCTAAAAAAATCAAATTACCATGATTTAACTAAAAAATTCTTAAAATATAAAATATAATTAATGAATGTTAGTGCTAAAAGATTTAATATTTAGTTTAAGGATTATAAATTGATTTAGAGAGTATATATACATATATACATACAAACATACATACATAGATACATATATACATACATACATACATACATACATACATACATACATATATATACATATATATATATATATATATATATATATATATATATATATTGTAAAAAAATCAAATTGCCATTATTTAACTAAAAAGTCTTAAAATATAAAATATAATTAATGAATGTTAGTGCTAAAATATTTAATATTTGGTTTAAGGATTATAATTTGATTTAGAGAGTACACACACACACACACACACACACACACACACACACACACACACACACACACACACACACACACACACACACACATATATATATATATATATATATATTATGAATAAAGTATTTTAATTAATTTTTTAATTAAAAGGTATAAGAAATTACAAACTAGTTTAATTAAAACAATAAAAAAATTATTTTTTACACTCAATGAATTATAAAAAAAATTATTAAATCTCATAAGAAGATATTATTAAAAGGATTTTTTATTAAATTTTTAATTAAAATATATAATAAATTATAAGTCAAATTTAATTAAAATAGTAAAAAATAGTTAGAGTTCCTTTTATTTTTATTTTTATTTGATTTAATAATTTTGTAACTTTTATATATATTTTAAGTTAGTCAGATATCAAGTTTATTTTGAATTGTTTCCTTAAAAAAATGATTTATATTTATAGCAATGTTGTGTAGTTACTATTTTTATGATATATAATATTTATTCTCATTCTCTAATATTTTGTGTCTTAATTGTTTATAAATTATGTCATAATTATCCATAAATTAGTTTGTATGCAATTGAACATGAGGTTGACATGTAAGCAAAAAAAGGAGAGAAACGCTCTCGTGTTGCCCAAATGAGATGAGATTCTGTGTAGAATTACTCTAGAAGTTGACAGGTGTAGGTTTCTTTTTTTAGATTATATTTGAATATATATATATATATATATATATATATATATATATGATAGATAATAGATAATAGATTATTATAAGGAAATGTAACATATTTGAACATATAAATAATTAAAAATTTTTTTTTCTTTTTCTAAGAAAGTAATATAAACAAAAAATTGTACACATAAAAAGAGGTTATCGCACTAGAAAACAAACAAAAAATATGAAATAAAATAATAGAATCTATTCAATAGATGAAAAAAAAACCTACATGTATATTCTTGCATATAAATGAGTAATAAGTGTTAAAAAATTATCACATACTTTAGGCGTTGACCACTAATACCTTCACTTGCTTTTATTTAACCATGATTAATTATTTTTTTTTGGATTTTCAATGTATTACTTTTTTAGATTTTATAAGTTTGGTACCATCTAATTGTATTGTTCCATGTAAATTTCAGAGACGTCAATTTCTTTGATTGTTTGTTTTGCAATGACTATTAATGAAAACCAAGGTCAAAGCTTATCTCAAGTTAGAGCTTTCCTACCTAAACCTGTTTTTTCCCATGATTAATTGTATGTTATAGTTTCTTGAGTCAAGAGCAAAATAGGATTGAAAGTGTTGGTATGCAAAGAAATTTTCCACATATATTAAAAATAAGGAATAATGCATCAACAGGTCCTTTAACTTTTGGGCAATTTTTAGTTAGGTCCCTATACTACAAAAATTTATAATTGAGTCATTAATCTTTTATTTTTTTTAATTGGATCCTTGGAGTTAAATTGTTGTGAATATTCTATTAATTTAGACAATATTCCTTGGTAAGTACTCAATTAAAAAAAATAGTATAGGAACCTAATTTAAAATTATCTAAAAGTTTAGGTACCTACTCAAATGTTTAACCTTATTTTTTTTTCTTGATTTTGCCTTTGTTTATTTTAGAAAAAAGAAAAAATTATAGAAAGGGACAGAGAGCATCTTTCAATATTCAAATGCTATCACATTATTATTATATGACTAAATTGTATTTTGGTCTTCCTATAATTCTCAATTCGCGATTTTAGTCTCCATATTTTTAATTTTGCAATTTCAGTCCTTTAATTTTTTAAAATCCTAAATTTTAGATCCCCTATTTTAATTTTGCAATTTTAGTCCCCCAAATTTTGAAAATCTTCAATTTTGGTTTAACCATTAAATGTTCACCTATTAACTATTAATGTCTTAACGTTGACTATAACGTGATGTTAGTCTGTTAAATATTATCTACCGTGTATTCAATCTAATGCCACATCATAGTTAACATTGAGACATTAACTGTCAATAGATGAACATTTAACGGTTGGGCCAAACTTATAAATTTTTAAAATTTGGGAGACTAAAATTGCATAATTAAAATAGGTGCAAAGTATTTACTGGTTTTGTCAATCACTAATCTCTGTCAGAGAATTTGGCTAACCACTTTTATTTAGGTATCTTCTCCCAACCATCTTTTTTTCATCCACAAAGCTCAAACTCAAGACTTTATTGGACTAACATAATGTTGGTAAATTAAAGGTTAAACTATTGACTAGGTCCCTAAACTTTTATTCAATTTTAATTAGATCACTGTATTATTTTTTTAATTAAGTCCTTATTTTTATTTTATTTTTTAATTTGGTCCCTAGGACAAAAGTGTAATTAAGTCTTTTAATTTTAGGCATCAATTTGACCAATCATTATAATTTTTGAGACTAAATTGATTGATAATTTATAATTTCTGGGATTATTTTGTCATTTTATTCATTTTAAGGACTAATTTGATCGTCCATAATAATTTTAGGGACTAAATTGAGCAACAATGTACTATTTTAGGAATTAAATTGGTGATTCACTCTCTCTCTCTCTCTCTCTATACACACACACCACGCACACATATTAGTAATAAAGATGTAATATTAATTACAAAAGATTGCTAATTAGTATAGATGACTAATTATGCTTACAATATAAATGAAAATGATTAAATATAATAATGAATAATATTTTTTATATTAACTTAGGTTGAATTGTTTTAAATGATGTTTTTTCTCTTCAGTAATTTCTGTTATTTTTTTTACATCCATTTTTTAATTATTATTATTATTATTATATATAATAATAATAATAATATAATTTATATTGTAATGTACCTTATATATAATATAAATAGATATATGTTGATAACTTTGAGAAAGTTGCTGACATCATTTTTCGATGCACTACTATTTTTATGTTGAAGTGACATCTGTCTTTGTTACATTCTTTCGTTGTCTATATAAGCTGATTATTTTCTTTTCTTCACTCAACTCATAATATTTTATTTTAATTAATAATAAGGATACAAGTTAAACAATAAATTATTATGTATAGATAAGTCTATTTATTTTTTAATTTAGTTACTTTAAAATATATTTTTGAAACAATAATAATTAAAAATAAAGATTTATGGATAAAAGTTAAATATAAAATACTATAATAATAACATTAAATATTATACTATAAAAAAAGGTATATATTTTTCAAACCTAATGATTTTACAAATATGTAGTTAAATTAAAACAAAACCAAAAGATGATAAAAAAAAAGTTAGATATATAAATAGTATATTAATAACATTAAATATTATAATATTATAAAAGTTAAATATATTTCAAAATTAATAATTTATAAATACGTAAATATATATTAAAATTATATATATATATATATGTAATAATAATAATAATAATATATTATATAGTAACCAATATATATATATATATATACATATAGATATAGATATATAGATGTAAAAGAGACTTGAACAAACCCCAAGCATTGATCAAAACTTAAATGTTACAATAGCCATCAGATCTAATCAAATTTAATTGACCTAATATGTTTAATGAAGAATTTAATTCAAACTTTGTATTAAATTAAAATTATAAAGAAACTATTTTTAATGGGTGGATTTGAAAATTAACGTTAAAAAATAACTAAAAGGCCATTGTTTATCTTCTAATGGATAATTATTTTTTTTAAAACCCAATATACCGTTTTCAGGTCTAATTAATTCTCTTATTCAATTTCGTAAAACCGAATAAATGATTGAATCATTATTGTGTTTTTATTCTCTCTTATATATTCTTCCATTGAGGTTCAGGCTCAACTATTAGGTGTATTCTTCATTGCATTTTCATTTGCTTACCTTTCTTTTCTTAGCTTTGCACTTTCTTTACTCATTTTTCTCTTGCACTTTAATAGAAAGAGAATTTCTCTTAATATGTGTTAGTTAACTTGTAGTAATTACACTTTTGTGGAGATAAGATAAGAATGTCCCTACAGTGATGCATCATCCAATGAATTGGCGAGGAATGAGAAGTGGAGATTGAGAACTAACATTAAGTATATTATCTTATTCTGTGTTTTTATTATTTCTTAATTTGTTCTTTTTATGAGTATCACCTTTATATATTTCTTTTCTCATTTACTGTTGTGTTATTTTATGTTTTGATTATTATAGTTCAAGTTTTCATATATGTTCTTATTTTTTCCTTTTACTGTTATATTATAAATAATGTATATATATTTTTAGCCATTCTCATTTTGAGCAACAAAAAATCAATAATTTGACATTTATTCATTAATTTCTTCTTTGTTATATTTTTTATGTAATTCACTTAATACAATTTAATGAATTTTATATAATAAAGTTATTCCATTAATTATTTTTTCTACTTAATTCAATTGCCTAATTAATTTTTATACATGTTATTTATATAGTTTATTATATACTTCAATGCTTATTAATTGTTAAAATAAGTTATGATATAAAAATGATTATTC
>CM014730.1:12539425-12733993 GCA_004329165.1 Spatholobus suberectus | reverse complement strand
ACTCATTTCTTTTGCATCGTCCATCTTATACCTTTTCAAGAATTCGTTGACATACTTTGTCTGATGTATGAATATTCCATTCCATCTGTTTTACTTGCAGCCCTAGGAAGAACTTTAGTCTCCCATCATACTCATTTCGAATTCCGCTGTCATAATCTTAGAAAAATCCTTGCATAACTGGTCAATAGTAGCTCCAAAAATAATGTCATCTACATATATCTGTGCAATAATGAAATGTGTTTTGATGTCTTTGCGAAAAAGAGTGGTATCTACTTGTCCTCTAGAGAACCCATTTCTAAAAGAAAAGAGCTTAGCTTTTCATACCAAGCTCTTGGGGCTTGTTTAAGACCATACAAAGCCTTTTTAAGTTGAAAACATGTTTGGGAAAAGTATCACACTCAAAACCAGGAGGTTGTTTCACATAGACTTCCTCATTTATTATGCCATTAAGAATGCACTTTTTACATCTATTTGATAGAGCTTCATATTTTTATGAGCAGCAAATGAAAGTAATATGCGAATAGCTTCTAATCTAGCTACTAGTGCAAAAGTTTCGGTAAAGTCTATACCTTCTTGTTGAGAGTAGCCTTGAGCTACAAGTCTTCCTTTATTTCTTACCACATTTCCAGCTTCATCAAGCTTGTTGCGGATACCCACTTTGTTCCAATGATAGACTTGTCCTTGGGTGCAGGAACTAGTATCTAGACATCATTCTTTTCGAATTGACTAAGCTCGTCCTTCATGGCACTAATCCAGCCGTCGTCCAGGAGGGCTTCGTCTACTGTCTTTAGTTCCAGTTGAGAAATCAAGGCAGTTTGAGCTTGCTCCTTGAAGGTTGATCTTGTCCTAACATAATCTTGAACGTTTCCAAGATTTGATTTTCTGGATGATAGGTCTCATTTGCCAAGAGCGTCCAGTTGGTTCTCTTTCTTCTGTTTTTGATCGTCCATTTGATCTCTAGACGCTGAAGGTCTGGCATCGTCTAGTTTCATATCTGCAAAAGAGTCGTCTTGCTCTGATATTTCATTATCAGCTTTTTGTCATTAAATTTAACGTGGATGGCTTCTTCAACTGCTAAGGTTCTAGAGTTGTAGACTCTATAAGCCTTAGATGTTTCAGAATAGCCTAACAGTATTCCATCATCACACTTTGAATCAAACTTACCAAGGTTGTATTTAGTGTTTAGAATGAAACATTGACATCCAAAGGGATGAAAATATGATATGTTGGGTTGTCATCCTTTCCACAATTCATAGGGAGTCTTTTTCAGAAGAGGTCTTATGTAAATTCTATTTTGTAAGTAACAAGCAGTGTTTACAGCTTCAGCCCAGAATGCTTAGGAGTTGAGTTATCGTTTAGCATGGTTCTAGCCATTTCTGCAATGACCTGTTCTTTCTCTTACCACACCATTTTGTTGTGTGTTCGTGGTACAGAGAAGTTGTGGAGAATTCCGTTCTCTCATAGAACCATTGAAAACTTTCGTTTTCAAACTCTCCTTCGTGATCACTTCTTATTGAGCTATACTAACACCCTTTTCGTTTTGTGTCCCTTTGCAGAAAGTAGAAAAGATTTTATAAGACTCATCCTTGTGTTTTAAGAACATCACCATGTCCATCTAGAGTAGTCATCTACTATGACTAGTCCATATCGTTTTCCGCTTAAGGAGGCTGTTCTAGTGGACCAAACAAATCAATATGTAATAGTTCAAGAGGTCTAGTTGTGGAAACAGTATTTTTTGATTCAAAGAACTTTTTACTTGTTTCCCTTTTGACAAGCATCACAGAGAATATCAGACTTGTATGCAAGATTTGGAAGTCCTCTTACGAGGTTATGCTTATATAGCTTTAAGATTAATCTCAAGCTTGCATGTCCAAGCTTCTTGTGCCAAATCCATTGATTTTCTTTGATGGATACTAGACAAGATACATTTTGATTTGTGAGGTCAACTAGATCAATCTTATAAAGATTGCTTGCCTTTTGGCAGAGAATAATATGGATCCATCTAGATTCTTGACAGTGCATTTGTCTTTGTCAAAGGAGACATTATGTCCACTGTCACATAATTGACTTATGCTCAGTTGATTGTGTCTGAGACCTTCAACATATAAAACATTTTCAATAGAGGGAAAGGAATGCTTACCGATTGTTCCTATACTGTGATCTTTCCCTTCTGGTTTCCTCTAAAGGTGACCCACCCACCATTCTTGGGTTGTAGGCTTTGGAACATACACCTTTCTCCCGTCATGTGCCGTGAGCAACCACTGTCCAGGTACCATGACTGGGGTATTTTTTTTGTTGTCAAGCAAATCTGCAACAGGTATTATCATAGACTTAGGTACCCAAATGGACTTAGGTCCTTTTCTGTTAGTTCTGAAGGCATTGGACTCATTCTTTGTTGGACGATATCTACAATGTGTTGATTCATGCCCATTCTTTCCACATATTTTACAAAAGATTATATTTTTACCAAGATTGTGGTTTTCTTCTTTAACAAAACCAAGTCCAGATTTGTCATGAGGACTTCTTCTATATGATAGGATTTTATCTAGATTTTTAGTACCATTGACAAATTTAGACAAATTTTCTTTTAGATGAGTGACTTCTTTTGAAGTTCTAGGACTTCATGAGAAGATGTCTCCTCTGAGATATGTTAGTTTTCAAAACTTCATTTTCTTTCAAAACATTTTATACTCTTCGTTGAGCAACTTGAAATCTTTTGTTATTTTGAAAATTTTCTTTTCAGTTCTCTATATCCTACTGAAAGAGTTGAAGAGTTGGCAAGCAGATCATTATAGGCTTCTTGTAGGGAGATTAAGTTGTCGAAGTTTACCTCTTCGTCTTACTCATTGTCTGAGCTATCAGAGCTGGTTCCTGCCATGAGACACAGGTTGGCTTCTTCTTCTTCTTCTTCATCTGATGAAGATAGGTCCATGTCTTCCCAGGTAGCCATAAGACCTTTTTCTTGAAAAATGTCCTCTTTTTGTCTTTCTGTAGACTGGGACATTCAGCTCTGAAGTGTCCAGGTTGTTTACATTCATAGCATACTGAAGGACCTTTTTCTTTAGGAATTCTGTTAAACTTCTTTGTGAAGTTTTTAGCTCTTGAACCTTCTTTCTTCCTCCACATAGCCTGTATTTTCCTTGAGATGAAGGATATCTCATCCTCATCAGAGTCGTCCTTCTCAGATTCTTCCTTGGAGGATTCTTCCACGTTTAGTGCCTTAGACACTGATCCTCTAGGTGGACGCTGGATGCTTAGAGCAATGGACTTCTTCTTCTGTCCTTCGTCTTGTTTTAGCTCCAGTTCGTGGACTTTAAGAGTTCCAAGTAACTTTTCTATTGAGAGTGCTGTTAGATCCTTGGAAGCTCTTAAGGCTGTAACCTGCAGTCTCCATTTCCTAGGCAAACTTCTCAAGATTTTGTCAATGTGATCATAATTATCATAGGTTTTGCCTAAGGACCTTAGATTGTTTATTATGGTTTGAAATCTACTAAACATAAGTTCGATAGTTTCATTTTCTTCCATAGTAAAGAGTTCATATTGTCTTACGAGTAAGCTCAATTTGGACCTCTTATTTGTGAGGTGCCCTCGTAGGCAAGAGCGAGGGTGTCCCACATTTTCTTAGCACTTTTAGACTGTGTACCTTTTCATATTCAGATTCTGATAGGGCATACATCATAGCATTTCTAGCTTTTGAGTTTAGAAGATACCTCTGCTTGTGAGATTCTGTCCATTGACTTCTTGGGAGTTCCACTCCATCATGGTCAAGGGGCAGGTAGTTGCCAGTTTCTACTACGTCCCACATGTCTATGTGACATGCATCAAAGAATGCTATCATTCTTTGCTTCTAGTAATCGTAGTTCTGACCTTTGAAAAGAGGCAGTCTGTTAACTGCTTGTCCTTCATTCTCCATGAGTGATTAGGATCGTTTTTACCCCTGCAGTGTTAGATGCTCAACCCCAAGAGGCCGAGCTCTGATACCAATTGAAATGAGAAAAAGCGCACAAGAAGGGGGGTTGAATTGTGCGTTTAAAAAATAAACTTTTCGAAAAAGGTAGATCAGTCTAAACAAAACGTTTTTTTAAGCGTAGGGATAGAGAGAAGAAAACATAGAAAGCTTTATACTGGTTCACCCAACCTGAGCTACGTCCAGTCCCTTCACCTAGAAGGTTTCTACTAACCAATCTTTGGTTATAAGTATTGTTCGTGGCCTCTTCAGGCTTTACAACACAATCTGCCTAGATTGCTTAACCTAAGTATTCTTTTTACACTAAGCCTCTTCAGGCTTTCACAACGCTCAAAAAAATTTTGAGGAAAGATTGACTCACGTAGTGAGGATTTTAAAACTTAAACTTAGGATCACTTTGAGAATTATTACAAACAAAATGACTATCGTCCATTGGACGCTCTGACAGAATATCACAGAAGAAAGTATATGTTGTTGTTTTAAACAAAATCCACCTATCTCAATTCTCTGTTTTGCTTTTTGTTGATGCGAGTATATATACAATCTTCAGGAAAGAGATCTGTTACAGATATCTTGTCTCTTCATGTGATGAGGCGCGTGCAGACTATCTTTTTAGGAAAGTCAGGCGTGACAGTTGAAAACTTGCACTACAATAGAAGTTTCAGGGCTGCGCTGACAGTCTGTTCTTCTGAACTTTCTTCATTTGTCTTGTTGGCTTGATAAGTTGACTTGCTTTACCCATTCTGCTGTGCTTTTGTACTGACTTGATGTTAATGTTTCAAACCGTTTTGAATGTTAGCTCATTGGAGTGGTACTGTGTAGGTTTCAAGGCGGATGGACATGATTGATGTTTATAATGAAAAACTCAGTCGTTTGAATATATGAATACTGGAGATTTAGACAATCGCCTTCGGTCTGTTCATCTGGATAGTCTTTGATCGTGTCTTGCTGGACGGTCTTCAAAGTGTCCACTGGACGGTCATTGTTGCATCAGCTGGACGGTCTTTCTTGGCGAGTCTTCGTCTTTCGCTGTGATAGGTTTAGTTTATACACACTAATATAAACATTAATAAGCTTTGTTATCTTCAAAACATTGAGGGTTTAGACGCTTCTTCGTCTTTGGTTCCAACAATATATATATATATATATATATATATATATATATATATATATAATAATAATAATAATAATAATTTATCTCTTAGATTCTATCTTTAACTATTATTTTAAATAAATTATTATGAATCATTTCAAATTTAACTAAATATTTAAAAAATCCTTTGTTAATTATTATTATTCAAAAATGTATTATAAAGTAACCAATCTATATATATGTTTAATGAAGAATTTATTGACCTAAACATTACAATAGCCGTCAGATTTTATCAAATAGCCGTTACAATATCACTGATTGAAACTTAAACGTTACAATAATGGATAATTATTTTTTAAAACCCAATATACCATTTTCAAGTCTAATTAATTCTCTTATTCAGTTTTGTAAAACCAAATAAATGATTGAATCACCATTGTGTTTTTATTTTCTCTTATATATTCTTCCACTGAGGTTCAGACTCAACTATCAGGTGTATTCCTTTATTCATTGTATTTTCATTTGCTTACCTTTCTTTTGTTAGCTTTGCACTTTCTTTCCTTCATTTTTCTCTTGCAATTTGATAGAAAGAGAATTTCTCTTAATATGTGTTAGTTAACTTGCAATAATTACACTTTTTGTGGAAATAAGAGAAGAAGGTTCCTACAGTAATACATCATCCAATGAATTTGGCAAGGAATGAGAAGTGGAGATTGAGACCAACATTAGGTATATCATCTTACTCCGTGTTTTTTATTGTTTCTTTTGTTCTTTTTACGAGTATCACCTTTATGCATTTCTTTTCTCATTTTACTGTTGTGTTATTTTATGTTTTGATTATTATTATTCAAGTTTTTCATATATGTTCTTATATTTTTCCTTTTACTATTATATTATAATAACATATATATATTTTTAACCATTCTCATTTTTTATGTAATTCACTTAATGCAATTTAATGAATTTTATATAACAAAGGATTCCATTAATTATTTTTTACTTAATTCTATTGCCTAATTAAATTTTATACATGTTATTTATAGAGTTTATTATATACTCCAATGCTTATTAATTATTTTAAATAAATTATGATATAAAAAATTGATCATTTTCATAAAATAAATTAATTATAGACTAATCTCTCTCTATATATAAGATTTTCTTTTAATAAAGAATAAATTGATTACATTAATGATAATTATTACACAATTTCAAAAATTAAAAGTTAATAATAATAATAATAATAATAATCATAAATAACCTTTTAAATTCATAAGGATCAATTTTAACATTATTATTATAAATTAATATAAATTCAAACCCTAATATTATTATTATTATTATTATAGTGGTAGTAATAGTTATAGTAGGTTACTTAATTGTATTTCATAATTTTTCCACCACATATATATAAAATTTTGATAAATGACAATTAAATTGATGCAAAAGCCTCACATGTATTTTTCTAGGAAAATTATGTTAAATAGTATATTAAATTGATTAATTAGATAATACATAATTTACAACATTGATTAAATTTAATATATAATATATAATTAATATACAAATAATACAACAATGATTATAATAATTAAATATAATAATAGAATTCTTTTGCAACAGTCAATTATAAAATATTATGATTTTTTATTTTTATAAATTCAGACCTTAAAGAATAATAACTACCTATTATATATCATAAATATAAAACAATTGTAGTATATGCAATAATAGTATACTTATTATTATTAATAATATTGTCTTTCTAAATTCACTTAAAATGAGAAAGTATAGTAACATATGAAAAGTAATATGTAATAATATTAAAAAAAATAGTAACACACATAAATAATAATTCATATAGATAAATAATCCTTATAATAGTTAAATTATAAGATATAAATTTTTGAAACATACAATAATCCTTATAGATAAATAATTTTAAAAAGTAGCAAATAATGAAATTAAAATTAAATAATGAATAACTACTACAACAACAACAATAATAATAACAAGTTTAATATTTCTAAACATAGCATTTGCTTAATTAAAAATATAATTAATTATTTCCTCAATTTTAGTATAATTATACTTAATTTAGTATAAAATATTTTAAAAATTGATAATTTTATTATGTACATATATTTTACAAATAATAACGAATAAAAATATTAAAAATACTTAATTTAAACAAAACTCGTGGAACGCACGGTTTAAAATCTAGATAAATAATCCTTATAATAGTTAAATTATAAGATATAAATTTTCGAAACATATAATAATCCTTACAGATAAATACTTTTCAAAAGAAGCAAATAATGAAATTAAAATTAAATAACAAATAACTACAACAACAACAACAACAACAACAAAAATAATAATAAGTTTAATATTTCTAAACACAAATTTGCTTAATTAAAAATATAATTAATCATCTTTCTCAATTTTAGTGTAATTATACTTAATTTAGTATAAAATATTTTAAAAATTAAAAATTTTATTTATGTACATATATTTTACAAATAATAATGAATACAAATATAAAAAAATACTTAATTTAAACAAACCCCGTGCAACGCACGGTTTCAAATCTAGTTTTATAAGTGTGGAGATGTCCAATTTCATGTGTTCTCATTTATTATTGTATTTGTAGTTTTAGTCATGTTTATTTTGCTTATATTTATATTTAAAAATATTTTTATGATTCAGCTCTTATTATATTCCTCTTTTGTTTTTATTTTAAAAATTTTATTGCCTCTTACATTTGTTTTTCTATTATGAATTTGTAATATTTAATGTGTGCAGAAATGTCTAAGCGTCAAGGGAATGTTCCACTTGATAATTTTAATGATACACATATGCGAAGATCGTTTATAGCTAGCAGTAGTTCTAATTCAAGATTGAGTCGGTGCCATCGCACTTCAGTATTATTTTTATTTTTTTTCAATTTTAATATTTTCATACATAGAAAAAAAATAATAGCATTATAGTTCGTATACATCTAATTTTAATTCTATTTGTATGCAATGAATCAATGTAATAGTCCAAGTCAGAATTCAGAAATTCCAAGGTGCTGTAATCCTAATATTTTCGATAGCAATTTAGGTGACTCTATATGCAACTTTGAATTTTTATCTACTTATTCTGTATAATGACTTTAATTTTAATTTCATTGTGATTTTTTTCAAAAGCAACCAAGTATATTATACTCTTTTTTTTTCTCCTGATCGAGAGAATTGAATCATATATTTTGTATATAGATTTTTGTTTGACCTCTATAGTATAAAACTATTTAATACAAATTTATATTTATTTAATTAAATTGACCTTGATAATGATAGGTATCAATTTAATTTTGCATTCATAGTAATGAATAGCATTTTATGTATACAAAATTCCAAGTTGAGTTTTGTTTTAAATTTAAGTAGTTGATTTTTCACATGTCTGAATGTAGTATTTGCTTACTTTAATGAAATTTATTAAATATCAATTACATTCATTATGTAATAACTAATAGAGTTATTAAGGTAATTCTACTTTTTATTATAACTTAATCTTATATTTTTTTAGTTATATTAAACTATGCAAACTAGCTGCTTTAGACAAAGGATGTCATTAATTTATTTATTTGCATATTACGCCTTAAACAATGAATAATTTTAATAAATGAATATCGATTGAGATGTTTGTGAATTGTACTTTCTTTGTAGGGGAATCTTTGTTGTCTAATTGGCACTCATTATGTGCGGAATATGTGGATGAAAGCTTAATTGAAGCTGAGGTTGAACATATTTTATTCTCTTCAAGTGAGATTCAAGGTTTGTCATCCTTTATTTACACCTTTATAATGAGCTTCTTTGTATATTATTTATATTTGTATTATATTAACGTTTAAAAATATACCTATTTTTAGGTTATGTGGATATTGGAGATATGTCATTGCATTGTAGATATTGTCAATCAACATTTGGTTTGAAGAACGTTCTGATAAATCTGTTCAAGCTCCTTGTGCTGATTTTTTTTGCCCTATTTGAGAACTCTGCCATTGTTACTACTGAATTTGTTCAATGGTGATGATTATAGGAGTTCTCATTTCTTGAAAAATGTTAGAGCATACAGTTCAATGTTTGCTTTTACATCTATAGGAGGTAAAATTGAAATAGAATGCAATGATGGTGGAGGTCCTCCACAATTTGTTATAAGTGGTCAAATTTATCATTGAATTGGAAGCTTATTGCCCATTGATGAAGAAAGTTCAAAGTTTGCTCAACTTTATATATATGATACTGAAAATGAAATTGATAATAGAATGAATTGCTTGAGGTTTGTTTTTTAACCATTTAAATTTGTCAATTATAACTTCTAATGTTTAAAGTTTAGATCATTTTTATAAATACACTTTTTTCTTGGTACAGAAATGGACGGTCAATAGAAGAACTTGACCTGTAACGACCCAATGCCTCTACATGACAACATTTTTACTTTTTATCTTAGGAGGCTCATTTTAATAAAGATATCAGATTTAGATATTACAAAAATATGCCTTTGCTTTTCGCCTTTTACTACTTTCTAGAAAATCATCGAGAAGACTGTCCAACTAAGACTTCTAGCATACACATATATAACCATCATCTATGAAATTTACCTGTTTCAATCGAGGCAACTACACCGATGTATACAACAAGAAATCAAAAGAAATATAGATACCAACATTAATAACATATCTACATCAACAAGTGAGGGATACAAAACACACTCCTTATAGCTAGTCACTCTATACATCATGTCAAAAGAAATAAACAACACAAAGAAATATCAATTCCTTGAAAGAAGAAATAAAATAATGATTCTCCATACTTGTTGCATCTTGCCACTGGCTAGAGTGAAGCATCATCGTCAACCAAGAGAAACTAAATATGTCAAAATCTCAACATCTACTCCCACGTCAATTATGTGATCACCATAGGCATGAATCACACATGTAAAACAGTGCAAGGGTAAGCTTATTTGAAAACAACATAACATGTAGTGTATAAGAAAGAAATATGAAGTCTCCTATTCATACATTGACAGGCAACATAGATATCTACCATAGGAATCAACACCCTCATTTCAATTCATACATACATAGAATCCACATACAATTTCATGACACATGACCACATCATAAAATCTAAACATCATACATAGCTCCATAAACACATCCATGATGCATGACCACATCACAAATCAATTTCAGCATCTACTATGCCATTACATGAAGACACTACTCTTAAGAGGTTTTCAGCATTTGAGCAACCAGCACAAACATGTTTCTTAACATAGCGTCCTCCACTACTATTGGGGAACACCGTAGCTCTGATCAAAGGATAGGATCAAGTGGTCGATCAGGATAGATATACGTGGGTAGTGGCTCACCAAGACATAAGGCTTGCAACGACCTTGGCCCCTTGTGAAATTGCCTGTCTACCTATCCCCCAGGTCCTAGGTGCAATAACCCCTACTAACCTTTTCGACACTAAGTTGGAGGTCTGTCTGAGCCTCAGCTCTTGTCAACCAACCAACTTATGTGCTTGCTCACAATGCAGTCATCACTGTGAACTCATACATGAATGCATGTACAACACCATCCACTATCAATCCAATATCAACTTAATAAATTAACAACAGCAATTCAAAAAATTTCAACAAGAACACCATGTGGGCTCAATTCAGTACCTCACATGGTCAACAACCACTAATAACTCCATGTAGGCTCAATTCAACACCTAACATGGCGAATAGGTTAGGCCCTACCTAAGTAGCCTATAACTCTTTAGGATTTTACCAATAAATCCTCTCAATCAACAAGTGGAGGTCATATCTAAGCAACCTTCCACTTCAACAATATATCAAGATTCTAAAATCTGTTAATACAACAACTTCACAAACCGACAACCACATCACGAACCAATGACATCTCTCGCACCCATTCATTATATAACAAGCAAATACCCTTAGAAATCAAACATACAAGATGAATATATCTTTCTTGTGAAGTTTAAACATTTTCCTAAAGTTCCCAATGATCGCACCTAACATTAGACCTTTGGCAATCAACCTCCTTTTCCCTGTTCCTTGGATTTCAACCCTGATGGTCCACGCTCAGCACCACGGAATTGGCGCCCAACGCCATTATAACAGGGAAGAATCAGGCCTTTTGTCACTCAGTGCCAATTCTATCGCTCAATGCCAATTCTGTCGCTCAGCGACAAACTTCTAAACAGCACTTTATCATCCATCGCTAAGCACCAAATCCGTTGCTAAGCGACAAAATTCTGTCGCTAAGTGACAAACTTCCAGACAGCACTCTATCATTCGTCTCTGAGCAACAATTCCATTGCTAAGCAACAAACTGACACTTAGCGACAACTGCATTTTTTGTAGTTCACGAGAAGATGACCCAAGGCCATTTTTGACTTAACAACCAACCCCAAGCATATCAAAATACTCCTAGTTACTTCTAATACCTTTTTAACTGATTATACAATAATAAATCACCAAGATTTCGTCCCAAACCCATTTTCTTTTCAGATATCAGATTTTCCCCAAAATCCATTTTATCAAATTTTCACAAGTCACACACATCCAAATTTCGACTAATCCAAGGCAATATTCGCACACAATCACATTTATACATCACGAATTTGACAAATGTAAGCTTCCTTTACCTCAAAGTAGTTCTCCAATGTTAAAGCTTCTGGGAAAGAAGGGAAAAGAGAGTTATTGAGCCAACAATGAAGTAGCTTTCCCCACACTCCACCACTGATTACCACTAACTCAAAAGAACATCTGCTCTTGAAAAAGAACCAAAGCCAAACCACAAGAGAACTTGAGAGTATTTTCTTTGAGAGGAAGAAAGGGAAATGAGAGAATGAGAGAATGAGAGGGGTTGAGGGGGGCTGCTGTGGGTGTTTATATATAAAAAAAGAGATTATATATATATATTGAAGGATACTAGAAGGTTTAAAGTTGAAAATTGTTTTCAGAAACCTTTTGGTGGAAAGGTGGCTGTTTTTCTTAGTGATGATTTTAGGCAGATCTTGTTAGTTGTACCTAATGCATCTAGAGCGGAGATTGTCATGGCAACAGTTAACTCCTCAAAGTTATGGAAATATTGTACAGTTTTGAATTTGGCACAAAAACATGAGATTGGAAGCTACAATGAACACTTCAGATGAAATGGAAAAAAAATGTTTGCAAATGGATTCTTGATCTAGGTGACGGTAATTTGGGAAACTATAATGATGGTGAAGCTGATATTGAAATCCGAACTGAGATTTTGGCTAACGACTTTGGGCATGCTATTAAGGATATAGTTTTGACGACATATCCTAATTTGTTGCCTAAATTTGGTAGTGTTGAGTATTTTAAAGATAAAGCAATATTGGCTCCTACATTAGCAATAGTTAATTCGGTTAATGAATATGTTATGTCATTATTACCCTGGGGATGAAAAATTTTATTTAAGTTGTGATTCAATTTTAAAAGTTGATGAAGAGATTGGTGTTCAGTCTGATTGGTTAACTATTGAATTTTTGAATGATATCAAGTGTTTTGGAATACCAGATCATCGCTTAGTGTTGAAAAAAGGTGTACTTGTAATGCTTATGAGAAATTTAGATGTGTCTATTGGTTTATGTAATGGAACAAGACTTATTGTTGAAGAATTAGGAGGGAATATTATTGGAGCCATAATAGTTTCTAGGACAAATATTGGATGTAAAGTATACATCCCAAGGATGAATTTGGTCCCATCTGATCGCATTATTCCAATTAAATTCCAAAGACTTCAATTTCCTCTCATTGTTTGTTTTGCCATGACTATCAACAAAATCCAAGATCAAAGCTTATCTCAAGTTGGAGTTTTTCCTACCTAGACTTATTTTTTCACATGGTCAATTGTATGTTGTAGTTTCTAGGATAAAAAGTAAATCAGGATAGAAAGTGTTGGTATGTGATGAATATAATTAAAGGATATCAACCACCAAAAACATTGTATATAAAGAAGTATTTCAAAAAATATAAATGTTTTATACATGTATCGATGTTTCAATCTTATGTAATTATTTTTTGCGTTTTTTTTAAACATATAACCAAAAATTCCCTGGTATCGCCGAAAAGGGAAGCTAGTTCACACATATTTTTTCTTTCACAGGCCCTTACTTGTCATCATGGTCCTAAATTGCAGTCCGCAACTACAATTGTAGCTTCGACCATAGTTCTAGATTACGAACTGCAACACGTGTTGCTACCGCAATATTGTAGTTGTAGAGCTTCCCATAACTGCAACAGTCCGCAATTGCGTTGTAAACTAGAATCACAGGAATTGCAGCAAGGCATTCGCAATAGGGCCGCAACAGAACCGCAACACCATCCTGTTCCATTTTTTTGTGAAAAAATAAACAAAGATTCAGACTTAAATCTTTTGTTTTAACGGGTGTGGTGGTGTGGAACGTTGGGGAAGGAAGGGAGGCATTTGATGATGGTTGGTTTAGGTGTTGATAGGCTGCGTTATGCATTCAAGGCAAGGGAAAAGGATGAGGTGGTAAGGGTAGGCCAGTAAGGGTAAAGGTGAGGTGCAAACATATAATTATTTTATACCGCAATGGCTGCAATCTGCATCACAGCATCTGCAATACCTGCAATCGCAATGCCCGCAACCGCAACTGCAATTTAGAACCATGGCTGCAACATAAAGGTTTTTTTATTCACCACAACTGCATCATGACTGCATCAGCCTCATTTTCCTGCAATGTCAAGGAACATAGCAAAATTACAACCACGACCGTAACCGCAATTTAGAACCATGCTCGTTATCAATAAAGCCCCAACAGATTCCCATCTACAGCACTCATGTAACTCACTCTTTGCACCAGCATTCACACTCTTTCACAAATCAACACACACAAGCTTGCTTAAGCATTCACCATTTTTCTCTCAACACTCATTACACTAACATTCATTTTCACCACAGATCATTCACATTTATTGACACCCACTGATTCACACACACACATTTCTAACTCACTCTCATGGATCATCACCACCCGCATCGAAGCATACTGTTATTGATTTATCAAGGAGATGACCACCTTCAAGCCTCCATGAGCACCTTAGACACAAACCAGCGAGTACCGATCTTGCACCACTCTGCCATGGATTTGAATAAACCAACGAATGAGATTAGCATTTAGTCTTGTGGTCACTGTTTTGTGTTATGCAAAACTTCTTGTGGCTTGCTGAAGCGGACAATAACATGCTGGATACGGGTATTAGGTTTGTTCTCTTTTTTTCTTTATCCAAACTACATTGCTTTGCTTAGTGTGTTTCTTTTTATTCTCCCTCCTTTTACAGTTAATTTACGTTTTAGATGATTGATCTAATTGAGTTGTATTTTAATCTCTTGATTTTAATTGTTGATTTTCTAAGATCCTTGCAATCCTGCTTGACTAGAGAAGATCATTGTAACTATGCTTGTTTAGAGGATTGTGAATTTGTTTTACCTTTCTATTTTTCGTTAGTTTCTTATTAGCCTAATGATTTTTTTTTAATATTTTGTCTTCTGCTAGTGATAGTGGATTTTGGTTTAGTGTCATTTGAGGCTTTGGGCTCAACTTTCTTTTCTTTGATCCCCAAAATTGATTTTGAACAATAACAAAATTAAATAAGATCCAGCTGACTCTTAAAATATATATATGGTAACTCCAACAAATTTTGTGATGATCAATATATAACTTTAATCAATCAATTAAATTATTTTATTTTATTTGATTGATTTACTTTCTCCTTTAATCATTTATGAAAATTATTAACTGATTAAGTTTTTTTACAATTTTTTAAATAAATAGTAAAAAATATATAATTACGTTAATTTTGACATATTTTATTTAGTATTTTTAACTTAAATTAAATAATTAAATCATTTGAGTTATTTAATTATTTGATTGATTAAATTTTTTTGTAGTAATTATTTATAGATTAATTTGTTATAATTATTTATAATTTACATAAGAAATTAGTAATAATTATTTACTGAAATTTAAAAAAAAAAACAACTTAACCACTTAATAATTTCTATAAATAATTGATGTAGAAAAATTCTAATCAATCTAACAAGAAATTAACTCAAATAATTTAGTTGATTGATTAAAGTTAAAAATTAGCATAATTATATATATTTTTATTATTTATCAATAAAAATATTTGTAAAAATAAGTTAATTTTTAATATTTTTTTATAATTATATATTATAAAATATAATTATATGTTGCAATTTAATCTGTATATTAAAATTTAAATATACCTTACATTAATTCTATATTACAATATATAATTGTATATTACAATTTAAAAAGAAACTTATATATATTACAATAAGGCATGTAAAAATTAATATAATTATATATTTTTATTATTATTATTGAAGAAATTTATGTAAAAAAAATCAGTTAATAATTTTCATAAATGATTAAAAGAAAAGGTTAAATCAATTAAACAATCAATCAAATCAAATAAAATGATTTAATTGATTGGTTAAAATTAATTAATTGATTGTCACAAAATATGTTAAAGTTACCATATATATAAATATATTATAAGCCATTGGATTAATCTATATTAACAACTTAGATTTGGTGTAAGTCTTAAGACTCACAACTAGTGTCAATGAATCCCACCTCATATATATATATATATATATATATATATATATATGGGCAGGATCCATTGACACTAGGTGTAAGAATTAGTTAAATTACACCTTCAATAACTTTTGTATAATACAAATTTAACCAATCCAACCATTGAATTTGATAATATTGTTTTTATGATTATGTATATCAAATTTCACATCATTTGGACTTTTCTAAATATGTTATCTAATATTGAATATTTACATATATTTTAATATCATATTGTACGTTAAAATAAAGTGATTTAATGAACTATTAAATAATTTTAGAATTGTATGAAATTTAGTATACTTAATCTAATTAATAAGAACATCAAATTCAACGGTTGGATTGGTTAAATTTGCATTATACAAAAAGTTATTGAAGATGTAATTTGACTAACTCTTACATCTGGTGTCAACGGATCCTGCCCCTATATATATATATAAATTGAGGAAGAAAATTTTCAAGACAATATTTTTTTCTATTTGATAAGGCATCTCTATAAACATAATCATAATCAAGATATAATCTTTGAATTATTTGGTAATGATTAGGTATGGTAATTTTTAAAGTAATAATTCTTTATTTCTTGATATTGATTATTGAAAGTAAATTTTATTTAAAGTTAAAATTCGCTCCTATTCCAATTCGTTACTTTCAAGTAAATAATATAATAACAATAATCACGATACAATATATTATTAAAAATATGTTTTAAAAATAATTTTAATTTCAAACACGTGTATTTTCTGTTAATAAAATATTAATATTTATATTTTTATGGGAAAATGATTTATATATAAATTAATAAAATTAGTTAAACATCATTTATATGAGTAATTGAATTAATAATATTTTAAAATTATCCTATTTAAAATATTTACAATTGTATAAAATTAAATTATTATTTTTCTATGACAAAACAAAAGATTTTTCAAAATATAAACATAATTCATTTTTAAACGATTAAATTTTAAATATAATAGGAATATTTTTCTGTGTAATATTTTCAATAAAATTTTATTTTTAAATTACATGAATAAATTATTTATTAAATATATTCTCATTACAATATAATTTTAATTTTTTCACTAACATTATAAATAAAATGTTTTCTAATTACTTCGTGTATTGTATAAATACATATCAACAATAATTTTTAGATTTGCATTATAGGATATTAAACTTTAATATGGAAATATAATTATTTTTACATACATAGGAAAAATTTCTCAACAAAATATTTTTTAATATTTGATAAGATATCTCATATCATTTAACTATAAGATTAATTCTCGAGTTAGGGACAATGAAGATGTAATGTTTTATTAAAAATATGTGTTTTAAAAATAATTTTAAATTAAATACGTGTATTTTGTTCATGTAAAAAATATTAATATATATATTTTATGGAAAAATGATTTATATATAAATTAATGAAATTAGTTAAACATCATTTATTTGAGTAATTGAATTAATAATATTTTAAAATTATCTTATTTAAAATATTTACAATTGTATAAAATTAAATTATTCTTTTTCAATGGCAAAATATTTTTCAATATTTGATAAGATATCTTATATCGATATAACTATAAGATTAATTCTTGAGTTAGGGACAATGATAAAAATTAATAAGGTCCTTCTCAATACATTTGTGCCAAACTTCAATATTATTATGTATATATTATAAATTATATAGGATACATGCCAAAGTAAGAATCATGGAGGACTTGGAACAAGCTCAAGAATCAATGAGGTCAAATTTGAATCAGTTGAAGGAGTAAATGGCTTAGATAATGGAAGCACTAAAGTCCTTAAATAGTACCGAGGGAAATAATTCTGCAGAGAATACAAAAGGAACCCCTCTTTAACCTCTTGGTTTCTATCCTATGCCAGTGTAATCATAGGGGTTTAACGCCCAGGGAAATATGATGTCTGCTGTAGTATACTTGTAACACCTTATTTTCTAATGTATGATTTAGTGTTTTAATAGTTAAAAAGTGGAAGTTAATATGTGATCTTGGTGCTTAAAACAAATAAATGAGCTGTTGTTGATTGTTGTTAATAATTGTTGTTGTTGCCTTGGAATTCCTGTTTGAGTTTAGGAAACTAAGAAAATGTGCTTAAGCCAAACTGAGAGTATTGTTGGTGTTTGTTTGAGTCGTTGAGGGAAAAACAATTGAGTTAAGCCAGTTGTGGGGCATGGGGAGCGAATAGACGGATCATGGGCTTTAGTGGGCTTGAAGTCTTGTGAGGCCTAGGGAGGTTTAAGACACTCAAACCCTTCCCTTTCCCATTTCTCACTTTTGCAAAACAAAGCTCTCTCAACTCTCTCATTCTTTAAAAATCTATCTCAAGCCACCAAGAGTGCAACAAGATTTCCGAGCCTTAATCCAATGTCCTTATGTTGAAGATGGCAGATTTCTCAGAGGTTTGGCTCAAGAGCTTATGTTCTCCACATTTTCGCTTCTTCCCCAAATTCGGATTTCCGAAGCTCTAAGAGGTAAGGGAAGCTTACTTTTGTTGAATGTATGTTGTATGAATGCGATAGTGTATGTATGTTGCTGTGGTTTATGTTAGAAAGCATGATTTGGTTGAATTTTGTGGAAATGTTGATAGAAATGGGTTTCTTCATTTTTGTGAATGATTTCGGTTGAATTGTTATAAAGATTGTTGTTTGTGTTGAGTATGTGGTTGTGGCATGTTGTATGGTCATATTCAACCTCTGTGGAGTCGATTTGGGGTATAGGTGAGTAAAAAGTCTTGATTTTTGGGGTTTTTTGAAGAGAGTTCTGTGGCTATTGTCTAGTGTTCACTGAGCAACCCCTCACATCACTGAGTAGGTGTTCCTGAGTCATGGTAATGGCTGTAATGTAGGAGGGATTTGCTAAGCGAAATTTTATTCGTTGAGCGAGTGTTCATGGAAAATATGGAAATTTTCCAGATGAGTGATTGCTGAGCGAGGGCGTGGCCCGCTAAGCAAATTGAGGCCCTAGAGAGTTATTGCTCTCTGTTGTGAGCGATTCGTTGAGTGAACACTGTGTTCGCTGAGCGAGGGGTGGGGACAGATCTTGGCTACTCTTTAGAGTGGCTATTCGTTGGGTGAATGAACAACTCGCTGAGCGAAATATGGTCAATAAGAATTTGGAGACAACCCCTAAAGCAAACTTGCTAAACTACACCAGTCGTCATTGAGCAAGATATTATGGAAACAATATATTCGCTGAGCGAGACTCATGGTCGGTGAGCGAGAACCTTCACAGGGGAAAGTTAGTCCTCTATAAGGAAGGCCCTCACTGAGCAAACATTAAGGTCGCTGAGCGAATGTAGTGTTATGTAGATGATCAATTGGAAAGTGTATGGGTGTAAAGCGTGGTTAATAAAGACTCCTAGTGTGAGTTTAAGGTGAGTAGAGTGGGAGGTACCTTAGATAAGGCCTCCACTAGTGATGTGGTGTAGTTGTGGTGAGGCATTCCACAAAAGGGTGCATGTTGCTTAGATAGGACCTCCACCTATGTTGTGTGAGACTTCTCACAAGGTAAGTGCTATTTCAATAGGACCTTACCTGTCAGCTATGTTTGGGGTCGGATTAGGCCTACATGGTGTTGGTGGATGTTGTTTGGCCACATGAGGTAGTTGACGATGGACCTCATATCATGAGTTATATTGATATACATACATACATACATATATATATATATATATATATATATATATATATATATATATATGTTGATTGATTGTGGTTGAGTAGATGTGGTGTGTTATACATGCATTCTTGCATAAGTTTGGCGGCTGAGGAAGCTGACGATGAGACATGCGGCAACTGACGATGAGACATGCGGTAGCTGATGATGGGCCTTCAGGGATGAATGGATGGGCAAATTTGTAGGAGGCTAAGGCGGTGCAGGATTTGTGTTGTGGTAAGCCACCATCCACATACACTTATTTTGACAAACCACTAAGCTTATCCATAGATCATAGTTTGGTAATTCTTGAATGGTGCTTGGATAGGCCATGGTAGGGGGTGAGACCTGGCTGATCGCCCTAGATGTTGTAAATCTCTTGAGAGTCGTGTCGTCATGCATTGACATAGTTGTGGTGAAATTGTTGTGATATGAAGTGCATAGTTAAAAATGCTAGCCATGTGGATATACGTTATATATATATATATATATATATATATATATATATATATATATATATATATATATATATATTGGTGAGTGTGAATGTTTGAGGATTGTTGTTGGTTTTGGTAATCATATACTATATCTTTGTTTTAGTAAGCTTACCATTACCTTGTGTTTCTGTTGTAGTTTCTTTGTTGCTGTTGTATATTGGTGTGACTGTGATGATCATGTTATTTGGCGTGGGAGTAGATGGCGGTGCTTCAGCGGACCCGACTTCTCAGAGCTGAGGATGGAGAGGCATTGCTTGAGAAGTCAAGCTTTTTGTTATTTTTGTGGCGTATTTAGTTTATTTCTTTTGATGGGGTTGTATAGTGTGACCAGCCATAGGGAGTGTGTTTTGTATCCTTCTCCCCTTTGTTTATGGATTTGTATATTGTTTTTCTTTTGCTATGGCCTAGTGTTATCTGTAACACCCAATGTTTTCTTTTAATTATTATTATTATTATTTGTTTGCCTTGTTTTTAATAAAATGGTATTTTGAGAAAAAAAAATATTGGGCTTTTAAAATGGGGTTTCATAATTAGAATGTTTTTAAAAGTTTTAAAACCCTTGTGTTAAGCTTAGTTTTATGAGTCTAAAGTTAGCTTTAAGTATCCCTTAGGTTTCTTGAAAATCTAATCCTTTTCCTCATTCTCTCTCTTGTGCCTCCTTGGAAATATCGTGCTGTCAAAGCCTTTGCAGTTAAGAAGTGAGGAACCTTAGGAGACACTGTTGCACCGTTCGCATCTTCTTGCCGAAGATCGCCTCTTTCAAGGTAAGGGGGAGTGAATTATCTCACTCATAGGTCTGGCTTTGGTCATGGGTAGAGAGGTTGGCCCTAGACCCCAATTGTTTATGAATTATATGATTATATGTGTGCAAAGGGGAATGCAATTTCCCCCTAATTATTGATATGCTTTATGAAAATTTTATGTTTAATTTATATGGATTATTATGGATTGCCTTTTTAAAATTTTTATCTCGGATCTGCCAGGCAGGGTTAGACAGTTGTTGGGCGACCTTTCTTCAAAAACATAACTTTGTGTTGACGCTGCAGACCCGCCGAGTGGGATGCACAACCCATCGGACAGGACGGGTCCTAACGCAAATCCGCTGGGCGGTGTACACAACCCGCTGAGCAGATTAGGTTTAGGCACAGACCCACTGGGCGGGATATACAGCCCGCGGGGCGGATTTGCTGTTGGCGTGACCGCTTGACAAACCTCCTGTCCCACCGAGCGGATACGACCTAGGTTATTTCGTTCTTTGTACCTATGAACTCCTTTTTTCAGTTTTTAACTCATTATTGTTTCTTTTTATGCCTTGTTGAGTTTATATCGTGTGGTTGTTATTTATTTTGAAAAAACTAAGTGTGATATGAAATTGTGCCAATGTTTCACGATAAAAGCCTATGAAAAGCTGTAAGCATTGTATCTAACCATGCATCATAACATTTGAGCTATGTGATGAGGAAAGTATGTAGGAATCTGGTTAGTGGGGGTCGTGATGGGTTGTCTAACCTTATCCTTGGGGGTTATCTGGTTAGGAAAACTTCGATGGTCCATGCTAATCCCATGGAGCCAGAGTGTACTGGCGAAATTGGGTAATCCTGACTAGTCACTAGGGGATATCATACTAGTTGAGGCTGCGAAAGCCAAAGACATTGATACCTATGACACTTCTTATGGCCGTGTATTTACTCCTAGTCTACTTTCTGACAAATTTAAGATGGTACCACATGTGCATAAGAAGTAAAAGCTAGGTATTGCATTACATATGTTTGTGCATTTTGATTTTTGCAAATTAATGTTATTTGATTATGTATGTGATGTGTATTCTACCTGTCTCCGTTGTCATACTTAGAGCATGACGTGAGATGTATCTCACTCCTTCGTTTTCTGGTGTTTTCTGTCTATGTCTGTGATACGTAGGTGACGTCCAGCAGGACCTTGAGGATGAGCTTTAGAGTAGGAGCATTGGCCTCATTGCAGTTTATTTTATAGCATCTTTTGAGTTTTGTCAGCTCTAATAGTAATGTGACATCGAGATCTTAGTTATTTATTATTTTAGCTTTGAAACTTTAGACTTTTACTTCTTAAATTGGTTTATTTTCTAAAGACTTGTATGGCCAACAATGGGCCACCATCTTTTGGTTAATTGGTAAAGTACCTTATGGAGTTTTAGTAAATGTGAGTTGTGCATGTGATGTCTTTTACTGTGTGAAGAGAAAGATTCTAAATTATCGTTTTATTCTGCAAATAAAAAGTTTTATTTATTTTCGTAATATTTATTTAATAATTAATTTTGGGGTAAAAGGTGTCACATTATCCCCCATTCTTTTATTTGTATAAGGGGCAAAGACATGGTATATATGGGAGTATGAGAGATGGATAGATCTCTCTACACATGTATGTTTCCTATATATCTATGTATGTTATTACGATTTGTATTTATGTTCTTGTGCCAAAGGAAAGATTTGTATGGTTGTGTCAATAGCGACAGTTGGGTCGTTACAATACTCTCCCCATCTTATGTATTCTCAAGGATTTCAATCCTAACCTTTTCCACTGTATGGCCTTCCCCCAAACTATACTTTACTAATAGCCACTAACCCACCAAACACCAACCTCGTTATTGTAATGCCTGGCCACTTTCAGGATTGAAGACTATCCCCACAAACCAACATAAGACTTTTTAACGTGCTTTGTCCTCACTCACACACTTCCTAGGAAACTTCCTAAGAGGTCACCCATCCCAAAATTGCTCCAAGTCAAGCATGCTTAACTGTAAAGTTCTTAAGTGATAGGCTACCGAAAAGTAGATGCATCTTGTTGGTATAGGTAGCACTTATTAATTCTTTTACGCTATCCTCAACTGTACAGTCCCACACCTGCACAGCCTCTGGATCCCTCTTATTCTGGTGTGTATTCGATTCATTCATATGCCTTTCCCATTGAAAGTCTGCCAGGAGCCGCTTCTTGTCCATGCCTTATCTCTTTTGCACCGGCGATCACTCCTCGCCCTCGTCAACACTTGGGATGTTACAGTTATCCCTACCATGAATGCCTCTCGGCCACAACCAAATATTTATGAACCACTTTAGGTTTCATTGCCTTTTCCCACCTATACACCAGCCAACCATACAACCTACATGATAAATGGAAATAAGCTGAGATACTTATCACTGTTGATTCACAGAATATTGTTCGATCTTAAGCCCTGGAGTTTATTATGGGGAAAAACCCTCATATCATGAACTCAGCCCATATCACTATTCTAGGGGCATCAGCTGAGAATCTCAAGGCTAAGAAAAAGTTTGATATCTTGGAAGAAAGGCTTAGGGCTATAGAAGGGGGATGAAGTTATAGTTTTGGGGATGTTGCTGGGCTTTGTCTTGTCCCGGATGTGGTGATACCACTAAAGTTTAAAGTCCCAGAGTTTGAAAAATATCGGGGAACTACCTGCCTTAGGAGTCATCTAACAATGTATTGCCAAAAAATGGCTTCTCATACTTATGATGATAAGTTGTTGATACACTTTTTCCAAGATAGCCAGGCTGGGGTGGCGTTAAATTGGTATATGTAGCTCAAACCTGCTCACATATGTTCCTGGAAGGACCTGCCAAATGCCTTTCTTAGGCAATATAAATATAACCTTGACATGGTTCCGGATAGGTTGCAATTACAGAGTATGGTAAAGAAAGTGATAGAAACTTCCAAAGAATATGCCCAAAGATAGAGAGAAATTGTTGCGCAGGTGGAACCTCATTTGTTTGATAGGGAGTAGTGGCAATGTTTATTGATATGTTACAGTCACCATTTTATGATCGCATGATAGGCAGTGTGTCCTCGAACTTTCAGACATTGTCATAATTGGTGAAAGGGTCGAAAATGGATTCAGAAGCAAAAGGATCGTACAAGGAGCAACTATGATTTCAAATAGAAAAAAGCCCTTAGTCAACTCAAAAAAGAAAAAAAAAGGTGATGCTCATGCAGTAGCTTCAACACCAGTGTGGCTTAACTATGCACCCATTCACTATGGACAAAGCTACCGCGCTCCTGTAACTCAATTCCCCTATGTTGCCAATGTTGTATCTCCTCAATACCTTCAACCTTACCATCCTGGAATGCCCCCTTAAATACCACTCATTCACCAAACATAGCCTACCTCAACTACACCACCTCAAGCTAACCAAACATGGAAGAAAACCCCAAACCAGAACACCAACCAAAAGAAAGAAAAGAAATTCATAACTTTTACTCCTTTTCCCATTACCTATACAGAACTGCTGCCACATCTCCTTAACAATGCCTTAGTTGCTATCACTCCTTTGAAGCCTATTGAGCTATCGTATTTGAAAGGGTATAACCCAAATGTGAAGTGTGAATATCATGGCGGGGCCCCTGAACATTCCACTAATAAGTGTATAGCTTTTAAGTACAAGGTTCAAGGCCTTATTGATGCAGGTTGGTTGAGTTTCAAAGAAGATAACCCACATGTTAGAGATAACCCCCTCCTAGGACATAAGAATTCCTCAACAAATGCAATTGATGCTAGTGGTAGTTGTCAATTGTTAAGAAAAACAGGGCAAGTCAAGGCCTCCATGCAATTTGATTTTGAAAAACTATGTAAGTTTGGTATGATTCAAGGAAGATATGAAGAAGCAGAAACATGTGGTTTACATCCTAGGGCACAACATTCTATTGAAAAGTGTCAAGAGTTCAGGCAGTTGCTTTAGAGGCTGGTGGATACTAATCAAGTACAGGTTAGTTACTAGGGAAAGGAAAAAGAAGTGGCTATAATGCAGTCAAATGAGAAGCAAGGAGTGATAACACCAAAACCCTTTATGATACATGTCAGCAGAAATGCCTCCACACAATCACCTCAGAGCCCAAAGCCTATTGTTGTTCAAGTGCCAATACCATTTCTGTACATGAGTAATACAGTTGTTCCTTGGAAATATGATGTAGAAGTAAGAGGCAGCAAATAGGAAGGAGAACAGTCAAAGAACGTTAGTATTGACACTTTTGCAATTACCAATATTTCAAGGATTGGGGGCATAACCTAAAGCGGGCATCTCTATTCACCATAAGAGCTAAAAAAGGCAGTAAGTAATAAAGATCAAGAAGGAGAGATTCTGAAAAAAGAAGAAAAAGAGCTGGAGAGAGAGGGAACAGTGAAAGAAAAGGATCAGGAGAAAAAAAAAGTGATAGATGAAGAAGCGCAAGAGTTCCTCAGGTTTATTCAACAAACGATTAAAAGGTGATAGAACAGTTGAATCACATGCCGGCTAGGACATCTCTCCTAGGTCCATTAATGCATTCAAATGCACACAAAAAGTTGCTATTGAAAATTTTGAATGAAGCTTATGTAGCACATGATATATCCCTAGACAAGTTTAGGGATATTATCAATAATATCACAGCCAATAACTATCTCACTTTTATAGACGATGAGATTCCTGTTGATAGGCGAAGGCATAATAAGGCTCTCCACATTTCAGTCAAATGCATGGACTATATAATAGCTTGTGTGCTCATTGACAACGGTTCTTCATTGAATGCCATGCGAAAGTCCACTCTTAAGAAGTTCCCTTGTGAGGGTATCTTTATAAAACCTAGTGCCGTGGTGGTAAAGGCCTTTGATGGCAGTTGAAAAGAAGTAATGGTGGAGGTTGAGTTGCCAATTCAGGTCGGTCCTTGTGTATTCTATATAACCTTTCAAGTTATGGACATCACACCAGCATACTATTGTTTACTAGGACGACCCTGGATTCATTTAGCAAGGGTTGTTCCCTCTACCCTACACCAAAAGTTGATATTTGTGATGGATGACAAATTGGTGATTGTGATGGGAGAAGACTAGCTTGTGAGCGGGCCACCATCCACATGATATATTGAAGCTACTAAGGAAGCATTGGAGTCTTCCTTCCAAACGCTGGAGATTGTTGGCATCGCATATGTAGAATCTATCCCTGTGAAGCCATAGTTATCTAGTGCAACTTTGATGCAACCAAAATCATGCTGAATGAAGGATTTGAGTAGGAATCTGGTATAGGGAAAAAGGGAGGAAGGTCTACATCTTTGTTCGAAATCCCTGATAATAAAGGAAGGTATGGGTTGGGATATAAGCCCACCAAAGTAGATAAGAGGAGAATGTGGGAAGTTGGAGCAACGAGAACCAAGGATAGGAAGGGTTCCTATCTGTAACATTCATAAAAGTTTTTGAAGTGCGGGATGGATAAATTTTGATCAGGTAGCTATGGCTGATGATGATCTTGCTGTTGAAAGTACCAATTTCATGTACCCATGTGTTAAGGTAGAGAGCTTGATAATTGGAAAATCACTGAGCTTCTTACAATCTTTAGCAATGATTCTATGTAATTTCATAAACAAATCCTTCGGCTTTGCCCAAGGCCTTAAGATGTTTGTATGGGCTCACACATTACATTCCAATGTTAATAAAAACTTTCTTTTACTAATTTTCTTCCTTTCACTCTTCTCTTATTCATGTCACTATATTTATTTTGCTAACATTAAATAATGAAGATTTGAAAGAAAATCTGTGAAAAAGACAGTCTTGAAACCCCAGTGTACAATTTTAATTACCCTATCAACTATATGGATGAGGGTGATGAAGACAGTTGGGAATTATCTCTAGAGTTGTTAAGGCTGATGGCAAAAAGAAGCTAGAGAGATAGAACCACATCAGGAGTCCACCAAAGTGATAAATTTGGGGAATGAAGAAAATAGAAGAGAAGCAAAGATTGGTACTAGCATGAAAGTTGAAACACGAAAAGGTTTACACTTCTATTTTGGTATTGCAAGAAACCTTAAAAGGTATATTGATAATCATTTTGTCTGAACTTCCTATTTTGGTTATCGAGTAAGCCTTATAAAGATTAAGAATTAAAAATAAAAAATAAAAAAATCAGCCAACTAAATATTTTTCTATCCAAAGAACTACATGAGTTTGATTCCTCATTGCACTAGAGGATACATAGGAGCAAGGATCCACTCCTGTCGATCTCAAATACCTTAAATAATAATAATCCTTTTTAAACAAGAGATAAAATTTTCACACATTAGGTGAAAGGGAACTGTCTTTGATGGACGTCGTAGAGTATTAGCACCTTCCCTACGCAGTAACCAACTCCTGAATCCTTTTCTTGGTTTAAGATCATTTTCTTTTGGTTTTTTCTCTGTGTTTAGCTTTAATAAACCATAGTGCAACTCTTTTGTTTTTAATTCTTTTTTGCCGACTGTTGTAACCCTAGTTGTGACAACCATACATATAGTGTTGAAAATATAATATTAGGCTAAATTACATTTTTGGTGCCCCTATTTTTTTTCAATCCGCAATTTTGGTTTTCTTATTTTTTTTAAAGACATTTAGTCCTCCTATTTTTAAAAATATGCAATTTTGGTCCCTTCGTCAAATCTCTTGCATCGATCATCAGTAATTTAACGTTGATTATGATGTATCAATACTTAAATGACATGTTAAAGTCAAAGTCAACATTGACACGTCAGAATCAACAGTTAAGCCACTAACAAGTCAATGCAAGAAATTTGATGGAGGGTCCAAAATTACAAATTTTTAAAAATAGGGGGACTAAATGTCTCTAAAAAAAAGTAAGGGGACCAAAATTGTGGATTTTTAAAAATAGAAGGACTAAATATCTCTTAAAAAAATAAGGGAACCAAAATTGCGGATTGAGAAAAATAAGGGACCAAAAATATAATTTAGTCAAAATATTAATAGAAAAAGAGGCAGTCTTCCTACAAATTTGATGACTTTGTCTGCCACACTTGAAATTATTTGCATCATACCACAATTTAGGATTTAGTTTGTCAAAGCTACTTTAAAACCAATATATATATATATCTTTCACCTCAAGCATGATCTTTTTCCTTTTTTTGGACAAACTTGATCTTAATTATTATTTGGTAAGGAAAACTAATAGTCTTAAGGGTGGGTTAGAGCTTTGTGAGATATATGTGGATAACAATCACAGAGACCACTTTGACTTTACTTTCTGCTTTCTGTCCACACTCCACTAAATAGAGATAAACAGATATGGCTAAACTTTAAACTAATGCAAGAAATATGATCTAAAGCTCGTGGATTGTTATCTACGAGGTATTCCACATCTTATTTCTTTACAAAGATTCTGCGCTTAATCATAGTTAGTTGAATCCCACTAACAATGACGGATTCTAGCGTGCTTAAGTGAGTGAAGTCCCCCACCATGCATAAGTCACGAGGTTCGTTGGATAAATTAATTTTAAAATCAAGGGATGAGATTTTTGGTAGCAACCAGTCATTCAATTGGGTTTTCCAAAAAAGAAGAAGAAGAAATCCACATCATTACCAAAGTGAACTTTCTCAGGTTTTACCATGTGCTCATCGTACTTATTCCCGTTCGAAAACCCCTTTCCCCTGGTTCTCCTTCCGGGAACCTCTGTAGTTGGAAAGTTGTTATTGTGAGGATGTAGTAGAGTCGGATGCAAATATATGACGTAAAACCATCGACAACAGAAGAATAACACTAGTGAACACATTAACTTGATACAAACTAATGGTTAATTTATGTATAAAAGGGGGCAAAAGAAGAACCTGAGGAACTGATCATTATTCTTGCCCGTATACAAATGGAGAAGAGGAACAATTCTCAATTAACAATTAATAAAGGAAAAGAAAGAGAGAGACAATATCAAATAGAGAGGATCTAAACTCCTCAATGATACATATCCCACCAAAAGAACTAACATTATAGAACGAAAACATCCATGAGACTACACATGCTCAACTACTTTCTGCAATAACAAGAATATCATCTATAAAATGAACATTATATGAGTTTTATGTTAACCTAGTAACAATTTAGGGTAACTTAAGAAGTACAGGGGCACATCCTTTGAGGTAGACATGTGATTTCATACATCATTAATAATAGTAAATCCTAACTATGCAGATCATCTTCATCGGCCCTACCAGCAGAAGTTGCAAAGGGGTCAGATCCAGTAGTCCAATTTCCAATCTCTAGAATCCTAAATTCACTTCCAAACCCTTTGGATTGTTGTAAGGTCTAAGCAAATGCCTGGTATTTGCATATATCAGCATCAGTAACTCTCCTAGTGCATCTTCCTTGACTCCTCAAAATAAGCAACCTTGATCTCCACAACTTCATCGTCGACGATGTCTTCATCCGTGGCCTCAGGGTTTTCGCTTCTCCTCGTCTCTCGCTCGATGTCCTGAATAAACCACACAACGTATCACGTCAACCACGAAATAACAATTTTCCAACTGTAGAGGTGGGTAGACGAACCAGGGGAAAGGGGTTTCCTAATGGGAACTAGGGAACACTGGCTCGCAACTTAATTGTTAATTTGGCAGCAAGTATGACAAACGTGGTAAAACTTGAGAAAGTTCACTTTGGTAATAACGTGGATTTCTTTTTGTCTTTTTAGAAAACCCAACTTAATGACCAGTTGCCACCGAAAATCCCATCCTTTGATTTTAAAATTAATTTATCTAATGGACCCTATGACTTACGCACAGTGCGAGACTTCACTCATTTATGCACACTAGAATTCATCCACTAACGATTTGCAAAGATAAGCGATAATGTACGCTTTGGCAACTCATTGGCATGTATGATGTATCCCCTTTATTTGAAATGGTTGTAAAAGTAATAATTTATCATGGAGCTTGTTTGGATACAAGCTAGAAGAGTTTCTTAGAGCTTATCCACCGACATAAGTTCTTTATTACCAAGAAGTGGTATTTAGATGCATAACTTTTATTAGATTTTGACTTTTTTAGAAGTTCTTAGAAGAGCTTATAGAAAAGTTAACTTTCAAAAGCCTCTGTCACTTATAGAGCTTATAGAAAAGTAGGTATGTATCATCTAAACATCAATTTAGCTTATCTAAAAAGAGCTTTCCACAATAGAGCTTTTAGATAAGCTCTTCTCCTATAAGCTCTTCTGGATAACCTTATCCAAATAGATCCTAAGTCATTTACTTGTAATTAGTGTTATACATATCATTAATTAATATTTGTACTTAATTTTTATACAATAACTTTCACACACAAGAAAGAAATAAGAAGATAATACAGAAAAGTGAGTGATAAGAACAAATGTTATAAAGAAATATAGAGAGAAAAAATAATTGTATATAAATTTTTGTTAAAATTTTGTACATAAATGGTATTACTTTATTTTATTTAATTAACTCCGATTCATGCCCATAAGTGCAAAGCTGTTTACTAGGCAATTAATTAGACATTATTATTATTATTATTATTGATGTATTGTCTAGACATGTTAATCATTAAGTAGAGAGATCATAGTACGACATAATATCAAGTTGGAACGGGCAATACTAATACTCTGCTTTGTAACGTTTGTGCGTGCAGACTTGATTTTCAAATACACTTGTAAGAAACAGAGACAGAATCAGCTTACAGGATTAAGTATTTCACCACAAAACTTTATTTATTTATTTTGTACAACGTCTAATATCTGTGCATGAAAAATAGTATCAAAATATGAAATATGAAAATCATGCGCAGCTATATTTTTCTTAAAACGTTATCTTTGCTTAAACCAATTGTTAAATGACATTTAATAATCGAGCCCATGGATCAGCTATCACGAAATTATTTCAATTTAACCAATAATCTTAAATTTGAGTCCTATTAATTCTACCCAACTTAAACAATTTAGTCTCCCATAAAAAACATGCGTGGCTTTGTACCAAAATTGTTAAATGGCATTCTCATTCCCGTGAGTGGTCCTTTCCTCGAAGCTTCACTTGCGACTGGAATTTTCTTAACAAAGTCATGTTTGCTTTACCAATTTTTAAATGACATTTTCATTTTCGTGCTGATTGGTCCTTTTCTTGGGGGCTCGATGTGCAACTATATATATATATATATATATATATATATATATATATATATATATATATATATTAGTAGCAGGATATCAAACCGAATATTTGAGTATCAAATTTGGTTTAAATATCTAATTTTTTGTGGTGAATCCATCAAAATAGTCTCTTTTATATATATTTAAATTGGATTGATTAAATTTATAAGAATTAATTCGATTGTAAAAAAATAAAAATCAGTAATTCTTAAAGAAATTCATATTTATATAAAAAATTCAAAATTAGTGTCATTACTATTACTTATTAATAAAAATATCTATCTATCTATCTATATATATATATATACATATACATATATATATATATAGGGGTAGGATCCGTTAACATCAAATGTAAGAGTTAGTCAAATTACACATTCAATAACTTTTTGTATAATACAAATTTAATCAATCCAACCGTTGAATTTGATGATATTATCTTTATGATTATATATATCAAATTTCACATCATTTAGCTTTTTCTAAATATGTTATCTAATATTGAATATTTACATATATTTTAATATCATATTATACGTTAAAATAAAGTGATTTAATGAACTATTAAATAATTTTAGAATTGTATGAAATTTTGTATACTTAATCTAATTAATAAGAACATCAAATTCAACAGTTGGATTGGTTAAATTTGCATTATACAAAAAGTTATTGAATGTGTAATTTGACTAACTCTTACACCTGGTGTTAACGAATCCTGCCCCATATATATATACATATACCTATGTATGTACATATATATAATTTTGTCAACAAGTCATATTTAATTTATGTCCACTTTTAAATGGCATCTTCAGTCATCTTTACTATTCCTTCGGTCTCAAAATAAGTGTCATTTTAGTTTTTCAATGTAGTATTAATTATTATTTTTTCATTTATACCCCTCATAATATAAGTAGAATGTTGTTGTTGTATTGTATCGTTTTTAACCAAAACAATAAGGTTAATTTTGTAACATTATTATTTTCTTTCATCTACTTATTAACTTTTTTTAGGCCGTGTAAAAAAAACCTAGGATAACATTTATTGTGGGACGAAGAGTGTGACTTTCATGGAAGCAAATTAAGTTTACCTTTCTCTCTTTCTAGATTGAAAAGTTTGAAACCCGAGACATCTTTCAAATTTCCACCAAATTGGAGAACAATTAACTTTATGAATTAGGCAATTTACCATCCCAGCATCAAGTTTTTGAATTGTTTACTATATCTTCATCAATTTTATTTTCTGATCAACCTATCACCCAGCCGTCATAATTTAATTTTGTCCTTTGATAGTATGCATTGTCAAGTTGACTAAAATACATGTTCATGAACCCCTAGATTCACTTTGGTAAATTCGAAAAGAAGAGACGCCAACGACCAAAATTAATTACCCCATTTGCGGAAAGCCAATGCCAACTTCTCCTTTGCTGACCACATCGAATTTTTTGAGCTTTCTGTATTAGGCAAAGCAATGTTATATGTGACTACAAAGATGCAAGCACGAAAGTTTGTTGACTACTATGTATTATTTTCTACATTGAATCATTGATTACCATGTCGACATAATTGGTACAGTTATGTTTAGTTTCTGGTCTTGTCTTCTTTTTTGTTTTTTTTTTTCAATTTCTACAAGATCTCAAATATACTAAGAAAAAATTAACAAGAACTCCTTCCATCACTAGATTCAAAACTCACACTGCGTCTGCTCATATCGAATTTTATCACCTAGCAACTAAGAAACAATAAAGTGAAACAGTACATGGCATATAGGCTGACACAATTTTAGTAATACTCTAATTTAGTTTCTAAAATTCCAAGTATCAATTAATATAGTTTTTAAAATTATAAAAAAATTATTTTAGTTTTTAAAATTTGAATAATAAGAATTAAAATTATTAATGTTTAATAATTTCAAAAATGAAAATGATATTTTTATATTTTTAAAAACATGTTAACAAATTTTCAAAATTTTAAAGGCTAATTTAATTTATTACTCTACAAAATTTTTATAGATATATATTATCTCTCCTTCATGTTTTTTTTTCTTTCATTTTCTACATAATCTCAAATATAAGAAAAAATTAACAAGAAAACAATTCCTTCCATCACCAGCCTTAAAACTCACCATGTGCATCATCATGAAGGAATTATTGTATGGTTTTGAATCATTACATATCTATGATTTCAGATAATCTTTATGTTGCATGTAATTAAATTTTATTAATTTTTTTTAATTGAAAAATTCAGCATCACATAAAAATTATCCAAAAAGAGTTAATAAAGCTCGTTACATATTAGGTGAAAATTGGTCAGAATCATGGAGATGTAATATTGTCATACCATATGTTTCTTCTATTCCAGAAATATTGATATTTTAGTCTTTCTCTATCTCTATCTCTTTATTTCAAAACTATTGATGTTTTATAAATTTCAAGTCTCATTAATTATCTTTTTCTACATATACTCCTGTTTAAATTAAATAACTAGATTTTATTTTCATAAAAAAATACACTTACAACTTATTTAAAAAACACTTCAATAAATAATAATTATATATATATATATATATATATATCTTATATTAAAAAGAATATTTTAAATTAAATAATTAGAAGTGACAAAATGGTTACCCAACTCAATGTGGCCTAGCCCGAAACGGGTTCCAGGTCGTAGTGGATCGGGTCAAAAAAGCTCAGATTCAATTTGGGCCTAAAAAATAAAGCCCAAAGCCAATGAAAACCATTTTTTTTATTCTTTTGATGGGTTTTTGTGGCTAAGCCCAGATTAAGCCATGATCAGTTCAGGCTAAAAAGCCTGTGTTTATTTCGGTGTCAAAATTTAAAACTTATGTCTTACATTTTATTAGAAGGTTCGGGTCGCTTGACAAGCCTGACTCATTTTGTCACATCTATAAATAGTAATATATTAGTATTTTATATTTATTAGATGCTTTTTAATATGTTACTAGTGTCTTAGGAATAAATTCATGATGAGAAAAAAATTAATTATTTTTTATGATGAAGGTGAAGCAACAAATAATTATTTCTACTTTTTTATGGGATCACCATAATTTTATGGAATAAAGTTAATTTATTGTTATTTAAAATTAATAGTTTTGAAAAGAGATAGTAATAATTTCTGATCTTCGTGCGGAAGTTCATGAAAAGAAGAGATGAGGCAGTTACCAACTAATAAATAAAAGCATGAAGCATTAAAAGCAAAATAATAAAAAAAAATACGAAGCACTAAAAACAAAATAAATAAAGTATATGAAGCATTAAATATGAGCTTCGTAACCCCATTATTCCCTCTCCGTGGGCCACAAGCGCCCCAGAGCTGCAAACCTGGTCCGATGCTAGCAGCCACCGCAAACAGCGTTAGATGCCAAATTCCCATTCAGAGTTCAGAGTGACGCCTTTATAAATCCACTCTCATCCTCACAACCCACAACCGACCCTGACCCTCTTATCACAACAGACACCACACCACACCACAACACAACACACAACAAAAATGGAAGATCCCGCACTCCAAACGCCCCCACCCTCTTCTGAATCCATTGAACACGGAAATGCAACACTCTCATGGGACGAAATGATAGAGAAGAGTTTATCTAACTTCGGGTGGATGCAGTTCCTGCAATGCATCTTAGTCGCAGTAGCAACGTACTTCGATGCACAACAATCCTTTGTAAGCATCTATGCTGATGATTACCCAACATGGCACTGCACTAACACCAACACCACAACATGCACCAAATCTTCCGACATATGCAGGCTCCCAAAGTCTTCATGGTCTTGGGACTCTCACCCTTCCAAGACCATAATATCCCACTTTGGCCTCGAATGTTCCAGCAACTTCGTCACGGGTCTACCCCAATCCTCTTTCTTCATCGGGTGCCTCCTTGGCTCCTTTGCCCTCGCGGCCCTCGCCGACTCCTCGCTCGGGAGAAAAAACATGCTCATCATCTCGTGTCTGTCAATGTCCGTAACCTCGATGCTCATAATCTTCTCCACCAACGTGTGGATCTATTCGACCTTTAAGTTCCTCATTGGGTTCTGGCGTTCCACCATCGGGACGAGCGTGCTGGTGCTGCTGACCGAGAAAGTGAGCGCCGAGTGGAGGTTCACGGTGGGGATTGTGGAGTACTTTTGCTTCACGATGGGGTACGTGTCTTTACCCGGCATAGCTTATGTGAATAGAAACTCTTCATGGAAAACTCTTTACATTTGTACCTCGGTCCCCACTATTTGTTACTCGGTGGTCGCTTACCTCTTTGTGACCGAGTCTCCAAGGTGGCTTCTCACGCAAGGGAGGGAGAAAGAAGCATTGAAAATCCTCCAAGGAGTTTCCAAAAACGGCGTGGTTTTGCATGCAAGTTTACCAAAAGTTGATGCCAAAGAGAAGGTTTCGTTCTTCCAACTCTATGCATCAATAGGTGAGTGAGTAAGGGAGAGGAACCTTTCCAGTTGAAAAACAACTGGATGCAATCTCAACTTTGGTTAATTTTAATATTTAATAATTTTAATATATAAAAGATAACAAAAACATGCATGAATGGTGAGAATTTTAAACTGGACACTCTTCAATTTTTTTCAACCGGAGAAGATCCATTCCCGAGTGAGTAATGATATATGAATGCTTGGTCCCTCCAAGTTTTTTATTAAATGAACAAAGTTTAATTACCTTTTTGGTTTATATAGCTGCGCAAATTTTTTTTTTATTTCTATAATTAGAAATAATTCGTTTTAGTCTTTATATATGCACTTCTGATATCAGTTTGGTCTTGTCGTCAAGTATGTCTTAACTTCGTGAAATAAAATTGTCACAAAATAAAAATTGGCAGTGTAAAATTATCACAAATTGACATTTTCTTACATTTTTTATTTAATTTATGGCAGTTTAAAACACATGAACTAAACCGATATCGAAAATACATGTATGAACTAAAACATATTATTTCTAACTATAATGACCAAAAGAAAAAATTTAAACAACTATAAAAGCTAAAAAAATAATTAAACCAACAAACAACTATTACATAAGTCTAGAATCTCCACTATTATGATTAGTGTCTATCTCCACTCACACATAATTAAAAATTATAATTATTTTAGTAAATTAAAAAACTCAATTATATGCGACGTGGAAATTGACCAGACTAAAAATCATGTGGTTGTTATAGACTATCTAATAAATTTATCTTCGTTAACACTCATTTTCTTTATTTCTTTTCTTTTTTTTATGATTTTATATCACTTATTTTATACCTACTCTTTTCTCTCTTTTATCGTGTGCCAATGTGTATAGTGGATCTTGACTGAGTTAATGTTTCCTAGGTGAGTTATTCAAGAAACGTTGGGCGCTTGTACGAACTGTGGCGGTTATGGTTCTTGGTATTGGTGTGGGAATGGTGTATTTTGGCATGCCTTTGGCCGTGGGAAACTTGGGGTTCAACATTTATTTGGCGGTTGTGTTCAGTGCCTCGATGGAGATACCTTCTTGCATTGCCACCTACTTTTTGGAGAACTACAAAAGGAGACCCTCTATTCTTGCGTTTTCAATTGTTGGAGGGGTGTGTTGTGTGATGTGTGCGGTCATTGGGGATGGTAGGTTACGAGGGGTTAAGATTGGGTTGGCTATGGCCTCATTTTTTGGGGCTTGTACGGCTTATAATGTGTTTCTCATTTTTATTATTGAGTTGTTTCCCACTTGCGTGAGGAACACTACGACGTCGTTGGTGAGGCAGGCCATTGTGTTTGGTTGTATTTTCAGCCCCTTTTTGATATCCGCGGGAAGGAAGAATAACTTTTTTTCTTATGGGGTGTTTGGGGTGGTTTTAATGTTGTCTAATTTGACGTTGCTGTGTTTGCCTGAGACAAAGGGAATAGTTCTGTGTGATACCATGGATCAACAGGAGAAGAAAGAAACATCAATGAATGAAATGGGAGACAGGGTCAATGTATAATATGTGGGTTCTATAGGGTCATTGGGATAGTTAATATTAGCGGCAATATTGGTAGGGAAAACTCTTATTTTGTCTTATATCTACTTATCTTTTTATTTTTATTTTTAATTTTAATCCATTTACAATTTAATATCTCTCGGTATCTACTTGTCTTCTTTTGATTTTCATTCTAATCCATTAATTGCTCCAAATGTGAAGTTTTTTATTTTTCTTTTCTTCTTATTTTTTTCAAGTTAATCAGTCGTCCTAATTTAATGCAGCATCTTGTCAATGTCTAGCTGGTGGAGTAACGTCCATTGTTCATTTGATTTAACCATTTTTATGAGAAACGTATCATCACTTAATTGTTATGCTACCATTATTGAATATGTTCTACAAGCTATGGACTCTGAACTAATTATAAAATGTAGTAGTACTTAACAGTTTTAGTTCATTAACAAAGAAATTAAGGTAGTGTTTATTATTTGTCTTTTCCTTAAAAAAATTGGGTTAAACAGTTAAACATATATATTTTTTTTTTAAAAAAAGAAAATTAATTTTTCTAATTAAAAGAAAAAGAAAAATATTTTTTACTTTTTACAAATAAGTTAGGTAAAAGAACTTAAATAAACTGACTTCTCTGCGGTTTTTCTCTCCTACACTCCCCCACCCCTCTCTGCTCCCTTCTTTCTTTCCACTTTTCCTTAGTTTATATTTTTTAAGCTAAAAAAATGAAAATTATTAAATAATTTTTACTTTTTTAAAAAATTATTTTAACTTTTAGTCTTAAAATAATTTATAAGTAAAAGAAAGATAAAGCAAAACGTTAGACTAAGGATTTGCCTTTTAAAAAGATGCCATTCAACATATTTTTATGAGAAACATGGTTTGTGATGTGCTGCTAGATAAATCTACAGATTATGTAAATTTAGAGAGTTAATTCACATGATTTTTGGCTCTAGTTTAGAGAAAATTTATGAGAAAATATTTCAATTATATGAAATGCCATGTAATATGTGTTATTGAGATTTTTTATTAAAAATGACATGATTTTACTGGGTTATTTGTGTTTATCAATGTAAGAAACTTGAATAAAGAAATGGATAAAGTCAAGATATTGAGAGAGTCAATTTTCAACTTCTGAGTGCAAGGAAAAAGCAAGTCAGCATTGGTATCCAGCGCCAACGCTTGTCCCAGCACCCAGTGCCAACATGATGACAGCAATCCGAAAAATGGGTGGCTAGTGCCAGCATGTTTTTAGTTTTTGCAAACTATTTTTTTTATTGTTAGGTCTGATGTAGTTTTATGGTCCGAAAAACCCAAAGTCATTATAAAAAGGCTAGAACTATACATTTGGGATTATTCTTTGACTCTTCCAAGGACTAGGAGCGAGAAAGAGCTTGAAGATTCATCTCCGTCTTTGTATATTGAAGAGTTGGGATTTGATTCTCAAGATTCATGGCTTCCTTTGTATCTTCTTTTTATTTTCTTTGTGTTTAGTTTCTCTACAAGTTTCTAAACCCATTTAGGGTTAGGTTAGGATGAAGTGTGATTGGAATCTTTTGTAATTTGTTTTTCCTTTTGAATCATTTGATTATTAATGCAATCCAATTGTTAATTTTATGCTTAATGTTTTTTCTATGCTTGACATCCATTAAAAATTGATTTGTAATTCAAACCTTGCAATTGGGAAATTAGGGTTTGAATCATTCCATTTTATCAACCATATAATTCTTAAACCTAGGAATAGAAAGAGAGGTTGTATGCCTTCGCGTTTTCTTGCTCTTAATGCTTGTGACTAAATTTGCTCGCCTAAGGGATTACAATGTGAAATTAGGAACAAATGGTTTACTGCCTAAGGAATTAGGGTTGAACTAATTTAGATAAATTGAAGGTAAATTGTTTAATAGGATTAGGATTTAGAAGGGAAAGAAATTACATTAAGAGAATATCGTCAGAGATTCTGAAACCTAATCGTTTTATTCATTAATTTTCTAAACATCACTTAATTGCATTCTCATTTTAATTTTTCACTTTAATTTCTTAAATCAAAAAAATTCCGAATCTTCCTTTAATTCGTAAACACACAAACAATTTTTGGTTAAATTGAGATTAAAACCACAATCCCTGTGAAGACAATACTTTACTTTCACTTTATTACTTATACGACCGATAAATTTGCTGTGATCTTAACACTGCCACTTTTGAATACGTTCTAATTACTAAGAACTTTGAACTCCTAATATGTAACGGTAAATATCAGTTTATTTCATTGACAAAATCTTGGAAGGATTCACTTTTTAAAAAGATGCCTATACGAATACGAAATATTAAAGAAAGGGGTAATGAGGGAAAGGAACAATGCGGATGCTAAGTTAAACACGTTGGTTTTGCAAATGCAGTGCACGAAATGCTGACCTCGTCGAGAACAAGATTGCTTAAGGATGATATCTTGCTAGGAGGATGTGTGGCTTCTATCAGGGACCACTTGTTATTGTTAAGTGGTCCTGCTATGGACCATAAAACATATACCAAATATAGACAGTATCTGATAGGTATTTTATATTTGTAGTTGAGTGCTAATGATTTTAATATAACAGAGTAGAATCCTTGCACAATCCCAAGCCAATTATATGTGTACAAGCCGCACGTGCATCTGCAAGCCTCTTGTTATGTTATTTTTCGCTTAAATTTTAAACAAGTGAAAATCGTGTTGAGCCTGGCCTATTTACTTATTATAGGCATTTTCTAAAGGCCTGGGCCTGACCTATAAGCTTGCTTAAAAACTTATTTTTTTAATGAGACTTATAAAAAGGTTGATAAGCCTATTGACCTAAATAAGTCTATTAGTCTAAAAAGACTTATTGAACTAAAAAAACCTAATAGAAATTACATATTTTTTTATATTATTATATGCAATATATGTATTATATATAATATAATATTTTATTTTATTTATATATATATATATATATATATATATATATATATATATATATAAACCGACATGTTAGGTTTAATAGGCTTTTTTTAAGGCTTAAGGTCTAACCTTTTTATCTAAATAGGCCTTTTGCAAGGCCAAAGCCTGGCCTTTTTAATAAACGAGTCAGGCCAGACTAGGCTTTATGTAGACCAGGCCGTAGGCTCCTGACAGGCAGCCTAGCTTATTTCTACCCCTACCAATAGCACTTAAGATACTGTATCTAAGTTTTTTCATATATATATATATATATATATATATATATATATATAGAGAGAGAGAGAGAGAGAGAGAGAGAGAGAGAGAGAAATTAATAGATGCAAGTAATGGTTTTAGGTTATTAAATGGGTCAAGACGAATGTGTGATACAAATAGGGTAACCATAACTTACATATTTGATTCCTTGCAAATTAATGGTAAAATTTCAAACACCAATGTTTAATTTGTAATATGTACGGGATATATATTTAACTATAAAATCATTGATATTTGTTATTTTATTTAAAATAATTATAAAATAGTATGTGAAAATTATCTTTAAAAATTTAAAAAGCACTTATATTATATTAAATTTAAGTTTTTTATAATTTTGAATAAATTTAAATATATAAATAAACAAAATTAAATGTAAACTATTGAAATTAAATATTATAAATAATATAAAATTTTAAATGACTTTTCTATTACTATTAGATGTTAAAATGATTAAATATATTATATTAAATTTAATATTATACTTAAATTTAAATGTTAATGTAATTTTGAAATATGTAGCTATAAAATAATTCAATTATTTTACAATGATATTTCAAACAAAAATAAGTTCTTATTTTCATAATATTTTAAGTTAATAAACAATACATTGAATAATTTAAAGTGTAAAAAATAATTAGAATAGATGCAAACTATTGAAATCAAATCTTAGTTAAAAATATTGTTTAAAACAAATGATTACTTTTATTTTTCAAGTAATTGAGTTAAATAATTTGTGGAACTTAAAATAACTCATATAACACATAGAATTAGATAGCTTATTACATATAGATGTTATATGATAATATAACACATGAAATAAACTAGTAGTAATTAAGTTGAAAATTGTAATAACAATTATAAAAAATAAACTCCAAGCTTAAGTCATCAATGCAAAAACAACATTAACTTCCTTTCTAATTATTTTATATAATTTTATAAATAATAATGTTAATAAGTATGTTAAAAAGAATAAGGTGTATAAGAATAGGGGTATAAAAGAAAATGCATTGTAGAATGAATATTGAAAAGTTCCTTCTAGTAAAAGGAAATATGACACTTGTAAACTTTTAAATTAAGAGAAACAGAATACAAATGTAATTAGTTGTCAAGCACAATAATAAAATCTTTCCAAATTTACCATGGAGTTAATAGTGTATAGGAGAAGTTGTTTGTTGAGAATGTGACACTTGGCAAAACTTTCCTTTGATTGGTTAACATACACACCTTTTTTCTTAGTTGGAATACATTAGCAAGCTATATTGTAGGTGAATATTAAGATACATTATAGTTATATATTGTTAATGTACTTTAACTAAAAAATAAGTATGTATACGTTAATAATCCTCACAAACATTTGCTAATGTACATACTTATTTTTTAGTTGAAGTACGTTAACAAGTTACACCGTGAGTGTATTTTAAGATAACATTGTTATAATTTGCTAATGTATTCCAACTAAAAAACAAGTGTGTATTTATTAACAAATCTCTCTCTCTTTCTATATATATATATATATATATATATATATATATATATATATATATATATATAATAAATTTAAATAATATATATATTTTTTTATTTTTCTTTATCACATCACTTATCTTATCTCATTTTTTTCTTATCCCTCTTATCTGTAAAAAATAAATTGTTCAAAACTTTTGCATAAATAAATTCTCATATATAAAACTGAAGCTAGAATTGTAGATGTGATGTGTTGACTTCTTTGTCTCTCCTTTTTTTTTTTTAAAGCACATAGGCAACATTTTTAGTATTCTTAACTTTTATCTTTGTTTTTCCTTTCGGATTTATCTCACATTTACCTTATGAAATGTCAACGTCATTGGCAATTTATGATGATAATCAATTTCATCATGAATCACTTTTTACCTCTTTATTAACTTTCGATCTTTTCACCTTCTTTAATAATGTAGCCATTATCTTTCACTATTCCATTATCTTTTCTCTTTCTTTAATAAATAAAGAAATATATATATATATACATATGTGGAATTTGCTAACATACACATGTTTTTTTTTTAGTTGGAGTACGTTAGCAAGCTATATTATAAGTGAATATTAAGATACACTATTGTTATATATTGCTAACATACTTCAACTAAAAAATAAGTGTGTATATGTTAGCAATTCCCACAAATATTTGCTAACGTACGCATATTTATTTTTTAGTTGGAATATATTAACAAGCTACATCGTGAGTGTATTTTAAGATATTGTAGTTATAACTTATTAACGTATTCTAACTAAAAAATAAAGTATATATACATTAACAAATCTCTCTCTCTCTCTCTCTCTATCCATCTATCTATATATAATAAATTTAAATAATATATATAATTTTTTATTTTTCTTTATCACATCACTTATCTTATCTCATTTTTTTTCCTCATCCCTCTTATCTGTAAAATTAAATTGTTCAAAACTTTTGCATAAATAAATTTTCTCGTATATAAAACTGAAGCTAGAATTGTAGACGTGATGTGTTGACTTCTTTGTCTCTCTTTTTTTTTTAAAAAGAGCGTAGGCAAAATTTTTAGTATTCTTAACTTTTATCTCTGTTTTTCCTTTCGGATTTTTCTCACATTTACCTTATGACAAGTCAATGTCATTGGCAATTTATGATGATAATCAATTTCATCATGAATCACTTTTTACCTCTTTATTAACTTTCGATCTTTTCACCTTCTTTAATAATGTAGCCATTATCTTTCACTAGTCCTGCACTATTTCTCGAGCTAATTTTATTTTTTAACATAACCTTTATTGTTCTTTTGAACACCGCATAAGCAAGAAAAAGGAGTCCTTTTAATTAATTTTTTTATTGTCATAATTAAAATAGCATGCAATGTGTGGGTTTAAACCAAATAACATTAAATATGAAGCATATGGACCATGCATTGATGTGACATTTACCCAAAACAATATAATTATAAAAAAATGAAAATTTTTTTTGGTGAAGAAAAAAAAAATGAATAGTTCAATCAAGCAAAAGGCATCACATAAATTCACTTTATTTTCTTTTCGTAACATGTTATGGTTTGATTATAAGTTGAGTTACAAAAATTGATGACAAAATTTGTTATCTAGTAATACCATGAATCATCAAGAGATTTTTAAAGGGAATCATGTATGTATCACTTAAATCAATCACCCATAATGATTTATTCTCTGCATAATATCTAATTATCATTTGTATGTAATTTTTATTCACTCTATATCAATTTATCATTTTCATTTTTTTTTATCCAAATCCATTGCTCCAAATTTGAAGTCCATCTTCTTCCCCCAATTTTAGTTCTGCTTATTTAGTATACCATCTAGTTATCACGATCAACGGCCGTGAATGAGAAATGTTCATTTTTCATTCCATTGCACCAATTTTCATGAGAAACATAACATGGTTTCTTATGCTAGCATTATTGAATATCTTCTAGCTAAGAATTTTGAATTGATGACCCCTTAAGTACAAACGTAGTAGTAGTGGTACATACTAATTAATTTAAGTTCAATGACTAAACTTGTTGAAAGGATTCACCTTCTAAAAAAGTGCCTACTCGAATACGACAAAGGAACTGGATGTTAAGGCAAAAATGTTGGATTGGCAAATAATGTGGATAAAAATCTTAGTTGTTAAGGACCATTGAGATTCCCGAGGATGATCTTGAAGGGTGGGGTAGCTTTTAACATGGATTATTACTTGTCAAGTGGTCCAACGGTGAAAAAAAAATATCGAGCGAGCTATGATGGTTTTTATCAGGTTATTTTATATTTGAATTGTTAAAATTTTTATGCATCATAAATATTTAATAAAATCATAGTTGAATGAATGAAGACATCAAAAAATAATTAGAAAAGATAATGATACTTACCTTTTAATTTCATTTCTTAATTAATGTAAATTCACTTGAATGCCTTAAATCTCTTAATTTAAGAATAGAATTTTCTTTTCTTTTTCAAACTTGATGGCTAAGTATGTGTAGATTAGACAAAAGTCTCTCTTATATGTCCCAATACATATATTTATAGAAAAAGTAGAAAAGGGACCTACCCTTTCATGAAGAATCACAATAGTTCATTTACGTCTCTTTATCAAAAGTCAAGTTTATTCAAATTATATCCTTTTATGAAAAGTTAGAATGGTCTCACCTATCATAATTTTCATTCAACTATAAGTCATACCATTCAAGTACACACATAATGTGATGTCTAATATTCATTGATCACGTTATGAAAATTTCAAAACACATCAAGATACCCTTCAATCAATGTTTTAATAAACCAATCGAAGACCAACTTTAAAAATAAATATTCTAACATAAATGTGTCAAAATATCCCTCTAGTCAAATAGATTTGAAAACAAGAATTAATTTAATATTTATATAAAACATAAATAGATTCTTTCCTGATATGATATTAATTATTATATTATTAAATACAATATCTAATTAACATTCATATTATTATTAAATTTCATATTTATTATTGTTAATAGATGTTATATACACACACATATATGTAGAGAGAGAGAGAGAGAGATACACACATACATTAAAATTTAATTTTTTTATTATTGTTTATAAAATTAGTTTATAAGATATATTTTAAAATAGAAAATTTTAAATTTATATTAATAATATATATATAATTTATTTCTTAATTTCTATCCTTAATAATTTTTTAAATAAACTATTAGATTACATGTTTTTTCTATAAATTTTATAATAAATCCTAAAGCTAAGAAACTATATTTTATACATGTTTCCTCTAAATAAAAACGATAAATTTACACGTGTTTTGTAGTTTTATCAAATCATAGCAGAAATGATTAAATTTTGATTTACAACAATTTTATATTCAAAAATTAAATGTAAAACCATTATATAATTCAAATTTGAGAGTAGTGTCAGATGATTTTTTTCTTTTTTTTGAAGCACAAAATCAAATGACTAAATATGTATGAAGCACACATGAATAAAAATAATAATAATATGGTCTTTCTGACTCGGATATATCACAAGCATATGTTCTTTAATTTTCTTGGATTTTTGTAAGTTGCATGGCTATATTTTGTGGCATGTTGGTTGGCGGTAATATTCTGATGCGGGTGTTATAATCGCGTTTGTATTTTTAATGGTCATAATATTTTTATATGGTAGTGAAAAACTAATGAAGCTTGGTGGACAACTATAGAGTATTGAATAGTCAATTTCAGGATAAAATGTGGGATGACGAAAAATGACTCATTTCCTGTTATGAAAGCAATCGTAGTGAATTATATCATCCAAACCTACTTTAAATTTGTTTGGATAAACTTCTTTATAAGCGCTTATAAGAGAAGAAAATAAGAAAGAAAAAAAAAAACTTCTCCATAAGCTAAAATTAGTTTTTGCATAAGTTAAAAAGTAAGTTTTTGGAGAAGTTAATATAAAAGAACTTCTACAAACTAACTTATGCACAAGCTAATTTTAGTTTTTGGAGATCTTATTTAATTTTTTTTCTTATTTTCTTCTCCTATAAGTGCTCATGAAGAAGTTTACCATAACACTCTAAGGGGCATTACCATAACTAGATCTAGATTTCTAAAAACGAAAAAAAAAAAACAAACTTAAAAAGGTAGAAATAACATACAAATGTTACTCATAAATATAATTAAATATTATAAACAAACAATACAATAAAAAAAGCATACATGCTTAATATAACTCATCTATCACCCGAAGGTGTCGTACAAAATATAAAGAAGAATATGAAAACACAACGTAAACCAGGCTATGTCTTCTTGCACATGACTCCAAGCTCCATTTGCACATGTCTTCACCTGTATCCTAAAAAAGGAGAAACTTAAAGGAGTGAGACATAATGTCTCAGTGAGAGCTCTAAAGGTTCTGCGACTAGGTCAGACTCTTCTACTCGGACTACTTTCATCACTTATCTCTCATGGCTTTAGCCTCACTGGGTCTCTCAAAATTCTCCATACTTATGGTCAAGTCTACACCTTTCAACAGTCAATACTTTCTGTTAACTCCTCTCTCATTCTCACAACTGTTATACAAGTTTACCACCTCATTCTCAACCTAAGAATTCATCCTCATTACTTATATTTTCTTACCCAAAACCCTTTCTAGTATTTAAACCCTTCATGTTTAGATTTTACTCTTTTTCCTTTTGATATTCAAAGTTGTCTCTTAAGGTCAAGTCTAAGGCTATAGACATTCTAAAATACCTTTAACACTCCATTAATACTTACATTGATACTCTCATTTTGTTCTCTATTATTAGTCTTATACCTTTCTATTATGTCTTATGGGAATTCACCTTTTCTCTATCTCTGTCACAACTATTATTATCCAACTATAATCCTCATAACAATATCCTAGGGTCTAGCCTCTCACATATTCATAAGGTAGCAAGACAAACCTAATTCAAGTATACATTTATTTCATATCCTTTGCCTAGTAGCTAAACATATACCACATTTTGTTTTATGAAACAGGAACAATAGACGTGCATAATATGATCGCATATCCATAACTTTGACATTTTATCACAAGAAACAATTACATTTTCACATGTGTACACACTACATCAATTGCTCATGAAGAAGGTCACACAAACTTTACATAGTTACAACGTAGCACACTTTAACATATCACACTACAACAAGATGCATATGCATGCTATATTCCTAAACTACTACTCATACACATGTGATACCAACTTAAACTTTTCGGAAAGTAGACTAGGAGTAAATGCACGGTCATAAGAAGCGTCATCGATATCGATGCCTTCAGTTTTTGCACCCTCAACTAGTATGATATCTCCTGGTGACTAGTCAGGGTTACCCAGTTTTGCCAGTACGTCTTGACTCCATTGGATTAGCATGGACCATTGGAGTTTTTCCAACCGGATAACCCCTAAGGCTAGGGTTAGACAACACATCATAGCCTCCACCAGCCAAATTCCTACATATTTTCCTCATCACATAACTCAAATGTTATGATGTATGGTCACATACAATGCTTACAACTTTTCATAGGCTTTTATCATGAAACATTAGAGCACAATTTCATATCACACTCAGTTTCTCAAGGTAAATAACAATCACACAATATAACCTCAACAAGGCATAAAAGAAGCAACAATGAGTTAAAAACAGCAAAAAGGAGTTCACAAACGCAAAAATGAAATAGCCAAGGTTGTGCCTGCTCAGCGGTCATGCCAAGACCCAACTTGCTCGACAGGTTGTGCATCCTGCCTAGCAGATCTGTGCCAGGACCCAACACGCCTGACAAGTCGTGCATCCCACTCGACGGGTCCACACACCATGCGGACAATATAGTCGCCTGGCGCCAGCATGAAGTCTAGTTTTAAAAAAAAGTCACCCAGCGGGTATCTAACCCTGCCGAGCGGATTCAAGGTACAAATTTTAATTTCTTTTTCCTATTGTCTTTAGCTTCTAAATGCTCCAAAACAAATAATTAAATTCTCACTCACTTCTTCTACCTTGATAATTGGTCAATCTAATCTATACTCTTCACTCACTCACAATCTCCTCAAAACCCATCAAAACCCTAACTTAGGCATAAAGAGGAGGGAAAGGTAAATAGATAAACAAGGTATAACATAAAGGGCAAGGAAGAACATAGGGAGAACACTCACCTTTAGGGACATGCAAAGTTGAGTTTTAGGGCTTGAGTTCTCCAGTTTCTATTCCTTTTCTTTCTCTTCCTCTTCTTTTTCTTTTCTCCACATTCTCTCTACCTTCTTTCTTCTTCTATTTTGTGACGGCTAAACCTAATTCTCCTTCCCTATTCCATTCTTATAACATGTGGATGAGTATGTAGCTTAGTGGGCTTTAGTCCCTTATTGGGCCCTAGATACTCTTTTGGGTTTTATGATAACATTCCTACTAATTTATAATACTAAGGTGTTAATAACAATAATAATAATAACAACAACAACAACAACAATAACAATAACAATAATAATAATAATAACAATAAATACAATAACAATACAACACAATAATAATAATAATAATAATAATAATAATAATAATAACTACTACAACAACAACAATAAATATGATAATAACAGCAATAGGAACAATAATAATAATAAAAGATATAATAATAACAATAACTCTTAAGGCGTCTTTGATCTAATAACACATGATACTAAGAGCTACCTCATGGTTTCTTTCTAGTACCTAAAATTTTGGGGTGTTACATTTACCCAAACAGGCCCATACTCGATCTATTCATGGATTCAACTTTGTCCTTTACATTCCCTACCATCCATCAGTTGCCCATGATTTGTCCAGTGAGTTCCTTTCAAAGATGGTGTTGGACACAAGACGAAGACAAACAAACTTGTCCTGGTTGTTACACTTTCGATTCAAAATAACCTTTTTTTTTAGAAAAAAATTGTGATATTAAAGTTTTAACACATGTTTACCATGCATCGACTAATCCATCACAACCATTCATTAAATTATGAATGAATCTAATTAATGATTTTTATTGCACCATCAGTAGACCATTTCATTGCTAGCTTATATTTGACACCACCATCTTGCTGGTCCTTAGTAACAAATTCTTTGTCATGAGAAGAATATGTAATTGTGGATATATAAAACTGCATTCATGTATTTGTTAACAGGCTACAGGGACTCTACTAGTTGTTTAGATTTTGTTGTTCATATTGGTGGGTTGCAACATTCTACAATTTTGGGTTTTAGATTTTCCTTTCTTTGGGTCTCTAGCACAACACGCTGGTTTTGATGGGTTTAATTCACTGCCGTTTTTGTCTCTCTTTTCAGCAAATTTTATAAATAATAATAACTGATTCAATAAAAATAAAATAATCTTCAAACGTAAAACAAAAACATAATAAGGATATATAAGATTAGTACAGCTATTTTTATTTATGTATTCATTTGATTTTTTTTTTAGGTAAAATTAACTTTTGAAAATCCGTGCATGCAAAAAGATTAATAAAGTCATTTTCGTTATTCTTTTTCATCTTAGTAGGAATAATAATAAAGCTAATTCCTAAAAACTTGTAAAAAGAATTCTCTTCTTTGGAATTAATTCTCAATTGTTTTTTTTAACAAATAATAATAATAATATAAATAATTCAAAATTACAAACATAATCATGAAATTTAAATATGGTCACTTTGGAAGTATTTCCTATTTGGTTATCTGGTAAATTTGACACATCTGAGTTGTACAGTTTAGTGATGTCAAGTTTAACAATTAAAAAAATCAAAAATTAAAAAAATATCAACCCACAAAATCTTTTTCTACTAAAGAATTACGTGAGTCTGATGCCTCATTGTACCGGAGGATACATAGGAGCAGGGGCCCACTCCTGTTGATCTCAAAGAATAATAAAAATTAATCTCTTCTTTAAAATAAAATATTCTCTTCTTAAATAAATTTCTTTTGATAAATAAATAATAAAATTTGTAAATAAATAATGTTTTAAGGGTAAAATAAATATTTTAAAGCTATCTTAACTTTGCACATTTAATTAGGGATAACTGTCTTTATAACAGTCGTTGTAGGGTACTAACACCTTCCCTACACATAAATGACTCCTGAATCCTATTTTTGGTTTGAGACCATTTTTTGGGTTTTTTCATACGTTTTCCCTTAAACAATGGTGATGACTCCTTTGCTTTTGTCATTATTTTTTGCCATATCTCCCGCGACCTCGATTGCGACAAATAGTGACTCTACTGGGGAAATTTAGAGAGTCAAGCCTAACATAATTAGATGTGCAAAATTGATAGCTTTTTATTTATTTATTTCACTCCTTTGTTTTTTTTTTATGTATTTTTGTTACTTGTTTAGTTATTTGTTTATTATAAATATTAGTTGTTGTATATATGCTTGCTTGGATTGAACCTTAGGATAGATGACTTGTACATTATATATGTGGTTCATTAGCTCCTTTCATAGACTACACCTACACTTCTTTTCACACACTCATGAGTGGGGTCCTATACCTAGACTTGAGTGTAGCCTAGGGAGTGAGAAAATTAATGATAGCCACTTTGGATGTACTTCCTATTTGGTTATCATGAAAGCCTCATCTAGAGCATGGCCCCTTTGCGAATGCCCACACTTTGGATGTACTTCCTATTTGTGATAGCATTCCGAAATGAATCTTTAGCTCTAGAAGCCAAAAGACTGTGAGCATTAGAATGACTACTCATTGGTAAGGCTCACATATTAAAATACCATTAACCCAATTAGAACACAAATAAAGTATTTCCTACCACTTGCATGTAAATATCATGCCATGATTTAAAAAGACATAACATCACCATCCCATCCATTTCATCTAAATAAAAATATCATTCTCATGTCATTCACCATCTTTAATAATAAAAAAAAGAGTAACATCGTTATTTCGTTCATTTCATCCATCCAATAAATAAAAAAATCATTCCCATTTCATTTACCACATCTTTTGTAGATAAATAAATAAATGTAGCATTACCATTACATTCATTCCAAATAATAAAAAAACCATATTCATCATAGATAAATAAATATAGCATCCTCATTTCTACCATAATATCATCCTTTCATTCATTAAAAAATATATATATATATATATATAATCCCATCATTTCATTCATTCCACCTAAAAATAAATATATATAAATAAAATATAGCATCCCATCTCATCCATTCATTTCAGCTAAGATAAAAAATTTATCTTCCCATTAATTTCACCCAAGATAAAAAAAATCCATAACATTCCATTCCATTCATCCTTTCATAAAAGAAACATCACCATTTCATTCATTCTATCAAAATAAAAATATCATCACCACATTCTCATCTCATTCACCATGTCATTTGATAAAAATAAATAAAATAAAATGCATCATCATTTCATGCATTCTCTCTCTAAAAAAAAAAAAACCCAATAATAGCATTATCATGCATTCAACCTAACAAAAAAAATAAAAAAAATTGATCATCTTGAGGCATTCAATCATTTCATATCACATTTTCTCATTAAAAAAATCACAAAAAAATAATAATAAATAAAACTAGTCATGCATTTTTGCATTCATACATTTTATTATGCATCATCAAATAATTGAGTTATCTCATATTTTCATCCTTAGCACATGCATACTCATTTCAATAACAAAAAATATCTCTCTGCATAATTTGTTCATCTAATGTATCCTTTTTTCCTTTTTCCCTCATTTTTTTTTACTCTCATAAATTTCATTAAAATAGAAACAAAAAATACCATGCATCATCCTGGAATTCATATTTCATTGCATATTTTTTCCATCATCTACCCTTTTCAAAGAATAATAAAAAAGTAAAAAATAAATCAAAACTCATTGTGTAAAACTTCATTTCTAGCATATTAATAAAAATCCATATTTTTCATGCATGCATAAACATCTAGATTATATGTTTTTTTTTCTATCTAATCATATTCATTTTGACAAAAAAACATTTTCTTTTGTAGATAGTGCATCATGGCATTCATAAAAAAAATAAAAAATAGAATTTTTCTTAGAAGCATCTCATAAAAATATCTAAGACATAGTTTTCTCTTGCATAGCATTTGTTATCCAACCAATCTTTCATTATTGCGTATGTTTTTAAGATTGCATTTCATCCATACATTTCAACATAAACATCTCAGTTGATTAAAATGAAAAGGAAAATTATATATATATATATATATATATATATATATATATATATATATATAAAGAGAAAGAGAAAGTTTATATATATATATAAGAGAGAGAGAAAGGTTTTGAATTGATTCTTTTTCTTCAAAAGAAAGGTCAAAAAATCAAATTACAAATTCATTACAAATTCAAGTCAGGAAACAAAAGGAAAAAAAATTTATGAGAGGGATGATAATTCTTAGTCAAGCTGTAACATGAGGTCCTTGACTATTCCCGCAATCTAATCTTTTAACTAAAGTTCACTCTGTTTGAAGAACTTATTTAATAAACTTGCATAATAGGTTGTTTTCCATTACCCTCATCTCCATAACTTGCTTCGTCCTCGTTCAACTCTCCACTTCTCATTCAAACCCCTGAAATAAGGTTGTTCCTATAATAACATCTGAAGCTCATTTGAATGATTCTCAAGCAAGAGGTTTTACTAAAATAGCATTTTGAAAATCTCACACTGGAGCATATTTATTATCTTCTAGGTATTTATCCAGTTGGCTCCCCAAGTTTGCTTGAGGCAAGTCTTTTGAGCAACAAAAAAAAAGAAAGAAAATGAAAATAAATGAAAAAAGTCTGTTAGGCTAAAAACCCATAAGGGCGGTCTAAGCAAAAGTTAGGACACAAAAAAAAAGGAAAAGAAAAGAAAAAGGAACAACATGTATTAAAGTCATAAAAGTTTGTCTTAAAGCAATTATGATTTGAAATAATGTATGGCCATATTTCTTTATCAGAAAAAAAATTCCTTTGCTACCCAATTTGAGCCTAAAAAAAATGAAAAATTCTTTCAAATCACCCTAAACAATGATCACTCCTACATTTGGGGTCGACACAATGCTTGCATCAAGCTAACTCGTGGTTACATCAAAGCAATGAGAAAAGAAAAAGGAAAACAAAAAGGGTTAAAATGACTAAAAAATCTATGACAAAAATGTTTGATACAATAAAAAGAAAGAGGAGAGAAACAAAGAAAAAGAAAAAAAGGCTGAGAAAAAGAAAAATAATTGTGGAAGGAAAGACAAAATAAAAAACTTGATGCAGTACTATACTGAAGATTCTTGTTTCAAATAACCTTGAAACACTATTTTGAGCCTTTATACCCTTCCTTTTGTATCCTTTTTACCCACTGGCCACGTTACAAACCTAATAAAGTTCGTACTGATCAAAGATTGACTGTTCTTATTTTCTTGAACTTTAATCATAAGAAAAAATAACTTAACATATTCATTATTGACAGCATGCTTGCTAAAAAAATGTAAAAGAAAAAAATTAATGCTCTAAAGACTTGTTTGTCCAAGCTGTCTATAAGAAAGATAGTTACTAGGGCAAAATTACTGTACATCAATGCTCATCACTCATAAGAGTTGAAGATAAATTAGGACAATTTATTTATCCTCCCAAGTTTAATTTAGGGCAATCCATTCCATCTCTATTTACATCACATATTCCCTCAAGTTTAAACCAGGGCAATTTCCTCCACCTTTGTTCCCTCCTCTAACCCGCCCCACGAACCTAAACTAGGGCAATCACTTCACTTGCCATTCCATCCTTGCTTCATTGGGCACAATGGTTTCACCTTCCATTTCATTACTCTATTGCCTTGACTTCAAACTAAGGCAATTGCTTAATCCTCTATCTCATTCCTGCTCCTCATTTCATCACACACTGGGGCAGTTCATACTCTTGTCCTCTATATTGGGGCAAATTCATATTTTTAGAATTGGGGCAACCACCCAGCTTACCTACCATCCCCCATCAAGCATTTTTTTTAAACACCAAAAAATAATTTCTTCAAAATCCTTCAACACTGATATGCATGTTTATCCAATAATGCTTCAAAAGGAGCTAACATCATCGAACAAATTGACGCCAGTCTCTCAATTAACTTGTTAGACCAAAAAGGTTCAATTGGCTTCAAGTTGCACAAAATTGTGATAATAAAATAAAAAAAAAGTCAACAAAAATCGAGTTTGCATGAATTTGTTTTCTCTAAGGAAAATAATCAATTCAAAGCAATTTTTTTCAAAAAAAAAAAAAGAAAGAAATTTTAAACAAAGAATTAATAATAATAAGAAAAAAAGCTTTTGTCAGCATCACTGCATGATTATCTCATCATCACATACCATACATACATTTGCATTCATCAATAAATCAACATCACACCATCATTCTTGCACTTATGCCCAGTATTTCTCTAGCACCTCTTTGCATTTCTACATCTGTATTCAAAGTCTTGTATCTGATGGACACCTACATTGCATTCCACTTTCTTCATCAAGCCCTGAAGCTCATTGCTTTTTATTGTTTTAACCGAGCCCTGAAGCTCATTACATTTCATCCTGATCGAGCCCTAGAGCTCATTGCATTTCATTTTGACCAAGCCCTGAAGCTCACTGCATTGCATTTTGACCTAGCCATGAAGCTCACTGCATAGCATTTTGAACAAGCCTTGAAGCTCATTGCATTGCATTTTTGATCGAGCCCTGAAGCTCATTGCATCTCATTTTGACTAAAGCTGTCAAAATGGGTTTTAACCCGCGAGCCAACCCGGCTCACCACGGGTTCGAGCCGGGTTGGGTTGGTAAAATTTGGCTCACTTGAATGGTGGGCCAAATTGAACCCGACTCACTTGGCTCGCGGCTCACCTAGGTTGAACCCGTGGTGAGCCGGATTGGCTCGCGGGTTGAAGTTTTTTTTTTTTTAATATAACTTACTATACTAACTTTGTAGATAATTAAAATGAGTAATATATAAACCCAATCATGTAATTCTATTCCAATCATAATAAAGGAGTAATATATTAATTTATCTTTTTATATATAAATATAGAATTAGAATGTAAATTGACTTTCCAAATCATTAATATATATAAATTGTGAAACACAATATAATAAACCTATTGATACTTTGATTTTCATTAATCGTATCAAAATTTTATCACTTTAATTTAATTTTTATATTTTTTTGATACTTTTTTAATTATGTATTTTATTTTTTAATTTTTTTAATTTTAGGTGAGCCAACCCGTATAACCCACCAACTCGTGGTGGGTTGAGCCGGGTTGAACATTTTTTGGCTCACCAAAAAAGTGAGCCGGGTTGGGTTGGCTCATTTTTGCACCAACCCGGGTGAGCCGGGTTGGCTCACTTTGACAGCTCTAATTTTGACCAAGCCCTGAAGCTCATTATATTGCATTTTTGACCGAGCCCTAAAGCTCATTGCATTTCATTTTGACTGAACCCTGAAGCTCATTGCATTTCATTTTGAACGAGCCCTGAAGCTCATTACATTGCATTTTTTACTGAGCCTTGAAGCTCATCCTTTTCTTTTTCAAACCTTAAAGCTTATCTTTTTATGTTTTAAGCCCTGAAGCTCACTATTTTATTTTTCGAGGCTTGATGCTCATTGTTCCGAGCCCTGATGCTCATTATCTTCATGTTTTTAGGTCCCTGTACTTACAACCTTTTTGTTTTAAGGTCCTGAACGAAATTGGAGGTCATGTCTTTACTTATTTTTTACTACGAGAATATGAAAACGTCAGTTATTCATATTATTTAGTAAAAACTAAGTAAAGAGGGGCAGCTGTTGGCACCCAATTTTGTCCAGACAATTAAAAATTATAATAACAAAATAATAACAAAAAAAATCAAAATAAAAAAAAGAGAAGAGTTCATAAACATGGTTTCCTTAATTTAAAGTCCATAATAATTAAAAAAAAAAAAGAGAAAAAAAAATCTGTAAAAGAAATCTCTAGAAATAAAATGAGTCACTATTCAACTTTTGTTCTTATCCACATTTGAAAATATCTACACTGCACATTTTGTAACCAAATCGTTAAAAAAAAAATGGTACCTTCTTTTTCCTCACATACATGTTCTCACACTCAACCCTAGGAATATATACATAGTCTCCACGGGCAACCCCAGGGACTACCTCTCCGCGCCGACCTCAGACACTATGGCCAAGAACACACAGCACATTCTCCCCTGACCCAGTTTTTTTTTTTTTTTTTCGCTTACTCTTCGCACCACGCTGACAACACCCACTCTTTTCACTAGCAAGCACATACAAGTTCTCCCTCATTAATAAATGAGATGACAGTACTCTTTGAGGCACCATGATCTGCCCACGCCAACAATGGTGCTACGTGAGCTCCAACAACCAAACACATACCACAGACACAGTCACTGTAGAGTCCATCAACCACCTCGACACAACAAAATGACACCCGCACTAGTAAGTCATACCGCTGTCTTGATTCATGAGGTAACTCTTGGCTCCTTTGTTGACCTCGTCATTTTCATTTGATGGCCTATTATACGCTTGATTTGTTGCCGTGCTTCTTCATATTTCAAGTGTATTGGTCTCGCATTTAAATGTTTGTTTTCGTGCTTCTCATCATTTGGTCCAGGGAGTGTTCATTATATATCTATGAAGCACGGACTCTCACACAGACACCGGACACAACACAGACACGGACACCCTAATATAACTAATGTCTAAAATATAGGATACCGGAACACCGCATACATATACAAAAAGAGAAAGACACTAATGAAATGAAATATAAGTAACATAACAAAAAATACAAATTAATGATATATTCACCTTGTTAAACTAACCTTTTATGTTTTTTCTATGATAACAAGCCTCAAAGAAAGGCAAGAGACATTATTTTTTAATATTTTATATTATACTTTAAACTAACTTATATAAAAGTTAAAAAATGACTATTTTTTTAATAATAATAGTGTGTCCATTTATATGGAGATATTGGCTCAAGTGTTCAAGATGTGTAGAGGTGCCGGCTTAAGTGTCTAAGCCGACAAAAAACAACTTTTATAATTGGACACCTAATTAAAAGTGTCTAACATGTATCAGACAAGTGTCAGAGAGTGTCGCGACACTTTGAACAAGAGAGGTGTCATTTATACATTTTTATTGTGTTGATTGTTCCGTGTCTCATTACTTGGGCTATCATTGGGTATTCATTCATTTATCTCATGTTATTTGTTAACGGGCTATAGGGACTCTATCGGTTGTTTAGATTTTGTTGTTCATATTGGTGGGTTACAGCATACTACAATTTTGGGTTTTAGATTTTCCTTTCTTTGGGTCTCTAGCACAACACGCTGGTTTTGATGGGTTTAATTCACTGCCGTTTTTGTCTCTCTTTTCAGCAAATTTTAGAAATAATAATAACTGATTCAATAAAAATAAAATAATCTTCAGACGTAAAATAAAAAAAATAACAAGGATATATAAGATTAATACAGCTATTTTTATTTATGCATTCATTTGGTTTTTATTTTTTTTAGGTAAAATCAACTTTTGAAAATCCGTGCATGCAAAAAGATTAATAAAGTCATTTTCGTTATTCTTTTTCATCTTAGTAGGAATAATAATAAAGCTAATTCCTAAAAACTTGTAAAAAGAATTCTTTTCTTTGGAATTAATTCTCAATTTTTTTTAACAAATAATAAAAATATAAATAATTCAAACATAATCATGAAATTTAAATATGGCCACTTTGGAAGTACTTCCTATTTAGTCATCTGGTAAATTCGACACATCTAAGTTGTACAGCTTAGTGATGTCAAGTTTAACAATTAAAAAAAATCAAAAATTTAAAAAATATCAACCCACAAAATCTTTTTCTAATAAATAACTACATAAGTTTAATTCCTTATTGTACCGGAGGATAGAGTAGGGGCCTACTTCTATTGATCTCAAAAAATAATAAAAATTAATCCCTTCTTTAAAACAAAATATTCTCTTCTTAAATAAATTTCTTTTGATAAGTAAATAATAAAATTTATAAATAAATAATGTTTTAGGGGTAAAATAAATATTTTGAAGCTATCTTAATTTTGCACATTTAATTAAGGGTAACCGTCACACACATACACACACACACACAAAGAACTACGTAAGTTTAATTCTTCATTGTACTAGAGGATACAAGAGTAGGGGCCTACATTTAATTAAGGATAACCGTCACACACACACACACACACACACACACACACACACCTCTGTTTTTATCATTATTTTACACACACACACCTCTGTTTTTATCATTATTTTTTGGTATGTTAGGTCAAACAATTATGGTAGGTGAAGGAATGAAAGTGAAAGGAAAGAAAAAGGGTTGTCTAACTTATCCCAAGTAACTTATCCCAAGTATTATGGTAGGTGAAGGAATGAAAGTGAAAGGAAAGAAAAAGGGTTGTCTAACTTATCCCAAGTAAAAATAGGGATAGTGATTGATACAATTTTTTATGTTGTATCAACCATCTTTACACATGCCGTTTTTATCATTATTTTTTGGTATGTTAGGACACACACACACACACACACACCTCTGTTTTTATCATTATTTTACACACACACACCTCTGTTTTTATCATTACTTTTTGGTATGTTAGGTCAAACAATTATGGTAGGTGAAGGAATGAAAGTTTTTATCATTATTTTTTGGTATGTTAGGTCAAACAATTATGGTAAGTGAAGGAATGAAAGTGAAAGGAAAGAAAAAGGGTTGTCTAACTTATCCCAAGTAACTTATCCCAAGTATTATGGTAGGTGAAGGAATGAAAGTGAAAGGAAAGAAAAAGGGTTGTCTAACTTATCCCAAGTAAAAATAGGGATAGTGATTGATACAATTTTTTATGTTGTATCAACCATCTTTACACACACCTCTGTTTTTATCATTATTTTTGTCGTACCTCAAACAATTATGGTATGTTAGGTCAAACAATTATGGTATGTTAGGTTTAGGAAGAAAAGGTGAAGGAATGAAAGTGAAAGGAAAGAAAAAGGGTTGTCTAACTTATCCCAAGTAAAAATAGGGATAAACAACCCCATCAAAGATGATTGATACAATTTTTTATATTGTATCAACCATCTTTAAGTACATAGAATATTACACCAATTATTTTTTAAGGGGTTTTTTAACTCTATTTTTATTTGAGGTAACTTAGACAACTCCGAAAGAAAATGATTAATAAGTGAAATTAATTTTTAAGTTGTTTGATAAGAGAAAAAGTAAAAGAAAATAAAAAAGATAAGCATGTAAAATGAAATAAATATTCCAAATAAATATGCATTCTCTCTGTTTTTCCAAATCAGAGGGAAGAGATTTTATATATGTAGGAGCCAGTGGTTTGTTCTTTTCCTCCTTTTTACAACCTCCAAACCGTGAAAGGATTAAATATTGTGATGTTTTCCTTCCAACTATAATCGTTCCTCCTTTAAAAAAAAAAAAAAAACCAAAGTGAGCGTTAGAGATAAAGTAACAATATATAAACCATTCTCTATTACAAACACAATATAAGTCGCTTCACCAAAACCTATCTCTCCCCTTGCTGCTCAAAAACAATCTTTCGCTCAGGCTCTTGCTAATTCCTTTGAGATCCCTTTGAGCCAACTCCCTCGCCCCTGTTTGAAAGGTTTCAGAAGATGACTATAAGAAAGGTACTTATGGTTGCAAAAACAATCTTCATGGTTGTGTTCTTTTGGTGAAAGGAGAGAAACCCATCAAGTATAACGATCTTGGAGCAAAGCTAGCGAAGTTATGGAAGCCCAAGAAGACCTTCGCAGTGTATGGGCTGTGGGCTCTTGGAACCTTCAACTAGGACTTCTTAGGCTCTCCCAATGGATGCCAAATTTTATTCCCAACGACATGAAGCAGACTCATGCTTAATGTTGGATCAGGATTCATGACCTCCCTCAAGAATATTGGAGACCAAAAATCCTTTTTGAAATTTCTGTAGGGCTAGCTACTTCGATTGCCCTGGACGAAGCAATTAGAAGCAGGATTTTTGGACACTAATGTTGATTTAACAGCTAAATTGCATAGCAAAATTCTGGTAGAAAGGGTCGGTGTCCTCATAACCCACCTCTCAGTTCTGATGCTACCCTCATCCACCATGAAAATTCCAACTCCAAATTACATCAATTGCTTCTCGTTCTTTTACAGACGGCTCAAAAAAGATAAAGATAAACAAATAACCAATACAGGAAAACAACTTGAGAATTGAGGATACAAACTAATAACTTTAGCAACAAATAAACAGCATTCAACAAATTGATCCTATAGGACTTGCAACCAGCCAAAACAAGGAAAATAAAATATGAAAAAGTAACGAAAAATAAAAACAAACAAAAAAACAGCAAAAATTAGCCCATCACTTTTGACGACCCGCCGCCGCCAGCCGTTGATGCGCGCATTCACAGCCGTCACAAATCCTAGCAACTAGGACACACCATCTCCAATTTCTCCTCCTCCTCCGTGGAATCTCTCCAGTCCGATTTCACCGACTTGCCACCTATGTGAGTGGATCTCAACCCCAAGAGAGCCACTCAAACTTCGTAACGGTAATCATACCTTGCACGCGTTATCCTCGCGGAATGTCGTTTCCTTCTCCTTGTTCCTCTTCATTCTCCTCCAATTCAGGGTCCCTAAACTCATCACCACCCACTTCCTCACGTGCTCGCAAACCCCTTGCTAGAAAGCCCCCTTCTCGATGGCGGCATCGGCAACCGTAGTGCCATCGTCAACATAACCATCAAGGGTTTGCTTATTTATGTTAAAATATAAAGGGCTTTGCTGTCAATACATGTTTTAAAAAAGGGCATTAATGTTACTTCCTTTTTGAAAAATAAAAATAAAAATATTTACAAAAAAAAAAAACCCTACTATATCCGATCAGGACAAGTGGTCCGCCGTACATCATTTGCACAACTTGTCCACCTTTGAATTCATCTTATTTTAAAATGATAACTATTTAAAAAAATTATGGAAACATTAATCATTTTTAATAAAATTCTTACTTATTAATATCTCACATAAATATTTAAACTAATTTGCAATTACATTTAAACTTTTAATAAAAATAATTCTATAAAACGTTATTTTAACTCTAATTAATATTTTTTTATAGAAGTGAATATTACATTAAAAATATAAATATTATAAATTTAAAGAAATATACAACGTTATTTATAACCATAAATATATTCGTAAATATTTAATATAATATTAGATATTTAATTATATTTTAAATAGAATATCATAGTTTAAGATAAAATACTGAAATAAAATTTGATAAATTTATTATACTTTAAAAGATGTTAAAATTAATTGCCAGATCAATAAAATTATTTTTATAAAATATTTATTAAATGTATGTCGTTACAAATTTTAACAATTGAAATCATTTTATCATACTTGGCAAAATATGCAATCTCATCATTTATTAATTAATAGAATTATATTTTATATGTTAAATTTTGTTTATTTGTATCCCTCTCGGATTTATTTTTTTAGATCTTTTCAATTCACACGAAAGTGATATTGTATGTTTGAGAATTTATAAAAAAATTATAATCTATGACAAAATCTTTGTTGTCTAAATTAAAATTAAGAATTTAATTAGAACGTACTAATAATATGAAAAGAAATTATACTATCATTCAAATATAGATTATCATATATGGAAAGATTGTTGATTTTTATAATAATTACTTTAAATGCTATATCTAGGGTGATTTATAAAAGTTAAACCAAACATACTTAAGGAGAGATCAAATTATACAACTATACATTATACCACCAACTATAAACCCACTAGGGTCGACCTAGTGGTGGAAGATTTAGGCAATATGCACAAGATTCAAGTTATAACCTTGTTATCACATTGTACACCAAAAAGTTGGTATTATACCAACTATTATATCATTTCTCTTCAAAAAAAAAAATATTATATCATTAATAATTTTTATATAATCTAATTTTTATCAATTCAATAGTTGAATTATAACTATGTACATAGAGAAAGTATAAAGAATGGTTGATTTTTTGAGAAAACAGGCCATGCACTAACAGTGTAAAGTAGTTTTATATTGTTATCCAATCACAAACCACCATTTATTATAAGTTTGTTGACTTTTATAATAAATAATTTAAAAGTCATACAATAGTGAATTCCAATTGGTTAACGGTGTAAAATTTTTTACACTGACAGTACATGACCATTAAACTTTAATTCTTTTGTAATTTAAATTAAACACGTACAATCAATAGCTCATTTTTTAAATTTATAATTTAAATTGATAATCAATACCAAGTATCAATGTTATACAAAAGTTTTTCTTACTCAAACGATATAAATTCCCTAACAAATAAAAGTTACGATATACTTGCATTTTTTTGTGAAATAAACAAAATTGTATTCTAAATATATATTTGATACTTTTAATTTTTTAATTTTTATATAAAAAATAGATATTTGAAAATTTTTAATTTTTTTGATAAAAATATTTTATTAAGGAATTGAGTAATTATTTTTGTTTTTACAACCACTCATATTTAAACATGTGTAAAATTTTAAATGTCAAAAAAACACAAAAATTATTTGTTATCAACCAAATAGTATTGCAGTAATCATTTTTGTCAAGTTTGGTTCTCATTTTTACCTTCATTTTCTCTCTATAAATTTTTTTAAGGTATTTGAATTTTTTAAATTTTCACAAATTCATTAATTATTAAAAACCTACGATGGTTTTTTATATTCATTTCTCTTTATTGTCTTTACATGAACATTGAAATAAAATTGCTAAATTTATTGTAAGAGTTACTTTTATGTAATATAAAAAACAAAAATTTAAAATATGAAGTATTACGAAAATAGAATTTCTTTACCTTTAAAATTTTGGTATTTAATTTAATTAATAAGAATTATTTTAGCAAGGATGTATTTTTTACATGTATTTTTATTTTTTTCACTCTTTGAATTTTGAAGTTAAAATAATAAATATTCTTTATACTGCGACGGTAATTTTGTGAAATATATAAATTATGATTAAATTTTTAAAACAAGAAAATTGATGATAAAGTTATTTTGATCATTTTAAAAATAAATTAAAATATAAAAATAATCATATATTAAATATTTATTTTAAATTTATAACTATTAATTTAATAATCCAAAGTTTTAAACTCTGATTTGTATTGTATTTTGTTTTTATTTTTGCATACAATTTTTTGTGACTTAAAATTTTTAAATTAAACTAATAAATTTATCCCACATTGCATAAGTGTTTATTGAATTAAAAAAAAAAATAAAACTAAATAGTTTTAAAAATTCATTTAACTAATAGATAAAATTTATTACAATTGTAACACGAATATATTTAAATAAAAATATCAGATATTTCAAACTTATATTTTTAGAAAATTACAAAATTATTTTATTTGTTCTAGATATAAATTAAAACACAAAAACACATATTTGATATTTTTTATTTTTAAATAATTATAAAAATCATTAAATTAATAAAATTATTTTAGTGATAGTATGTGTGACCTATTGTTTTTTTATATTTATTATATATTTTGCAAAAAAATAAGTTTGGTCCTTGAATCTAATTTTCAGTTTAAAACTCTCTAAATGTGGAGGTAACTAATTTTGTTAGTGTACAATATTCAATTCTCCATCACAGTGTCAAATATAAGTTTTCAAAATGCATATAGGAAACATATATTTTAAATTTCAAAAATATATTTATGGCATTTTTTGTATTGAATTCTAGATGGATCTCTATAGAAGCATAGAGCAAGTTTTATTTTTTGTTTTCAATTTTAATTTTTTTTCAACAAAAATCATACGTCGTAACTTGACATGAGTTGAAATTATATGATATATGTTATTAAATGTGAGTGAGTGTAACTTTTATATTTATAGTATATTAAAATTAAATTTATGTTTTATATTTTATAATGGTATTTGATTTGTAATTTTAAAGAATTAATTTTATTATATTTTGTTATTTTATTTTTTAGGGTGAAAGATAAGTTGGGAAAATTTTGATCAATTATTACATTCTAAAGAAAATGCACAGGTTAATATTATATATTAAAGAAATACTCTAGCATAAGCTTCTTATATAAATGCTATCAAGCCTTTGGTGGTAATCTAGATGGCCTAATATTTTCCAAATACCAAATTCAAATCTAGTGAATTCCAATTTCCCAAGTGTCCCAATTCCATCCCAAGTACTATATATATATATATATATATATATATATATATATATATATATATATATTAACTGAACATACAACACAATACGTGTTTCTTGCAATAAGTTGTCATCCTCAAGTAATAGAAAATATATTTTATATGTGCAAATGTACAACACACTACATTAAGATGATTATTAAGAAAAGTAATTACCAAAAATCACTTTAGGTATGGGAGAGAAAAATAGAAATAAGCAGATCATGTATCCTGTATCATGAATAAGCAGGAATTTACGTTTTTTTTTTGTTTGCTCTTAACAATTAAAAAAGATGTTAATTACAAAACAATAGCTCACATAAGCACCTCTTAGCAATCATCCAAAAGGATGGGGACATCATGTGGTCCTTTTATAATGAGTGAGTGCATACAATAGCACATAGAAAATGGGTAAAATGAGATATAGATTAAGACTATAATTTGACTAGCAAATCATGTTATTAAAATAACGCTAATATTTAAAAAGAATATTGAAAATTTGAATTATATATTCTTCATATGTCTATGTCTTCATCTCAGTCACCATAGCTTTTCAAACTCATAAAAGGCAATTTCCTATAAATATCTCATATGCTATGACTATTAATAAGTCTCGTGGTTAATTGCTAGCTGTCAAAACTGGGGTCACGGCATGACGACGAAAAATATGTTTAAAACAATGGAATCGCCACCAATATTTATTTAGGAAAACATTGAAAAAAAACCTTTAAAAGGAAAATGATCTTCGAAACCAAATTTTGGGTCCGGAAGTCAATTACGAATAGGGAAGATATTAACACCCTACAACGTTCGTCATAAAGACGATTACCCCTAATTAAATGTGCACAATTAATATAACTTGAAAATTATTTATTTTACCCCTAAAAACAAGAACATTTTTGGTGTTTTATTTGCTTGTTTATTTATATATCAAGGAAAACTTTATTATAAAAAAACAATTTACATTTTTTTTATTTTATCTTGAAATGATTAAATTTTTATTATTTTTGATATCGACAGGAGAGGTATCCTGCTCTTACGTATCTCTCGGTACAATAGAGAATCAGACTCACGTAGTTCTTTGGGTAGAAAAAGTTTGTGTGTTGATCTTTTTTCTTTTGATTTTTGGTTTTCTAAAAGGCTTTTGCGATAACCAAGCAGGAAGTATATCCAAAATAGTTATCGGTACACCTTTTAAGGCCTTTGTAATACCCAAACAGGAAGTGTATCCAAAATGGTTATTACTAAACCTTTATTATAAGACTAAAATTTTATTTAAATGTTTGTTTTAGATTTTTTAGATTTTTATTTTGAAAGACTTTTACAATAACTAAACAGGAAGTGCATCTAAAATGGTTATCATTATACCTTTTAAAGCCTTCGTAGTACCCAAACAAGAAGTGCATCCAAAATGGTTATTACTAAGCCTTTATTCTTAGATGTAGTAATAAGTTATGTTAATTAAATAAGTAATTTGAGAGATTAGAAATAGTGACATAAAATAAAAATAAAAGGGTCTGATTTTACCTAAGTAAATAAAATACCAGTTGTAGTTAATGGAGATAAATTAAATGAGTAAGTAAATAAATTCATAAAACCAAATAGCTGAATCCAAATAATTATTTTATTTCAGCAAAATATTCTCATTTTATATATATATATATATCATTTATGATTTAAACCCAAAACGTAACCATTTAAACACTAAATTAATTATTAAAACGAAAGCCACCAGATTTTATGCGTTTTGATTGACTATTCATTTTATCATTATTGTTTAGCTACAATTTGTTGCCTACGGAGGTTATGTATTTTGAGTCAAATAAATGAATAAAACAAAAACTAATGTTATTATATTAAATCAAATAGACCCATGTGAATTACCAGCCCAGACCCAACAGAGATTAAGCGACAGAATCAAGTCACGCATTCATACATTGCAACGTGAGACTGCGCAAACGAGAAAAGGAGAAAACGGGTTTGGCGGTGGCGATGCGGCACACCCCGGCGTTGCAACGGCAACGCCACTGCGGATCGGAGACGCAAAGGCACAAGCGCGTACGACTCCAGTTAGGCAATGGTGGTGAGTTTTTTTTTTTATTTGGGTTTGTGATGGTGATTGTCTAGAAGCTAGTTAAGATGCAAATGATGGAGCACAGGCTAAGATCATGACATCCTTTGATTTCTTTTTAATTGTTGCACACATATTTTCTTTAAAATAGAGCACGAAAATGCATAATCAAAGATTGTGTGATTTAAGTTGATTTTATTTATCTTTCCTTCTCTTACTCATTTTTATTTTGTTAACAGAACATGACACTCAAGAGACAAGCACAAAGTAAAAGGCAATAAAGAGGAATGACAATCACAACAAATGGAGCTTTAAACAGTGTTACGGACCAATGGGGTTATCTGGGGTTACCTGTGTAAGAACAAGCTTTCAAATTCCTGATTGAAAACTCCGAAGGATGAGAGGATGAAGAGATGAAAATTGAGGAATTTGTGCTGGGTAAGTTATCTCACTCATAGTGTGAGCATCACAATGTATAATTCCTGAGTTTGTGTCCCCTTTCATTGTATATCCTTCTCTATTGTTCACAACTTTCTCTTGTTTTGGACGTTGATTTCATTTCTTCTTGCAAGGACTAGAGACAAACTTGCAGGGACAGGTTCAGGGTGGTTGGGTGGCTTCAGAGATGGTATCTATAAAACTAAAGTGCTTGGCTGAGGATGGCAAAAGAGAAAGACAATGGGAAGAGTGTTCGTTGCCACCCTTAGATTAGAAAAGCATGTTTTTTTTTTCCAGTTTTGTAACTGTTTCCTTCTCCCTTTTTTTTATTAATATTTTGTATTTTGTTATTTAATTTCTGATTACATTTTTTCATTTTATGTATTTTACCATTTTTTGAAATATTCATTATTTTCTTTTTGTTTAAATTCTCTTTTTTTTAGTTTTATTTTGTTTACCTGAACAAAATTGGGTGTTCACACTAGCCAATGTTGAATTATATTTGTCTAAAATGACGTTTAGTTATGGTCAATTATATGTGACACTCTCTAGTGTTTAAACCAATTGAGGATTGAAAATATTAATACATAATAAAGAAGGAAGATCTTCAAACACCATTACTAATGTTGTCTTCAAAGAGGTCTTCCAAAATATATAATAAGAGTCTCAAAAACTTTCCTATTATATATTATTTAGTAAAAACTAGATCAATTGTTACATTGTTGCTATGGTTTTTTATAATTTATTCATTAGCCTTATTAGTCTATTTCTCAAAAAATGTACAAATGCTAGAGGCTTTCTACACTTGATAGTGCAAATGTTTTACGTGCTAAAACTAACATCACTTGATAAAAAACGACCAAATTATTATAAAAAATATTTTATATAAATTAATAAATAAATAATATCAGAAAAAATATAGCAACCACGTACTAGTTTTCTTAAAAAAATTATAACCTTGATTTAAAAATAGTCGTTGTAAATGACATGCACGTCACACCTCTATCCGCAAGACCCTTCTTAGGTAGTGCTTGCACTCGAAACGTTCATCACAAACTCATTGGACCAGGCAAGAACTCAACTCTATAGCCATGACAGTAGTAATCAAAGTGGCAGCTCTTTCTGGTTCCCTTAGAAAAGCTTCATATAACTCAGGCCTTATTCGTGCTGGTTCCATCTCTTTCTTCGTTTTTTTTATTTTATTAAATTTTGGTTTCTTTCATATGCTTACAGATTATTGTGGTCTTGTTGACTTTGGTGAATGATGATGATGATCATGGTTGCAGCAATTGAGCTAACCAAAGGGGCAATTGAAGGAATTGAAATTGAGTTCGTTGACATTTCGGAGCTGCCCATGTTGAACAATGATCTTGAGAACAAGGGGTCTTATCCACCTATAGTTGAAGCTTTTCGCCACAAGATTCTTCAAGCTGATAGTGTTCTCTTCGCTTCTCCCGAGTATAATTAGTCTCTCACTGGTACCATTTTAACTTCATCAATTCTTGTGTTTTTCTGTCACGACTACTCATCCAACAAAAAAAAAAATAGAGGTTTGAATGGTTCATTTTGGTTATGTGATGATGCTATAGTGATATGATATGGAATGCTTTTGAGATAAGGTGTTGATATGGGTTGGTTGGTTCTAATTTCTCCTTCGAAATAATGTTTTACTCTGTCTTTGTCTTATTTTAATTGGACTTTTTACTACATACATTATTTCTAGATGTCTTTGTCTTATTTTTTCTCCATCTAGTGGTTTGTGGTTTGTGACTTTGTGATTTCTTGTAAGATTTTTTAAAAAAAAATTAAATATATGTTTACAATTTTAAATTTCCATGTTCGACCCAATTGAGGTAGACTGGTTGACCATTGATTCCATTTTGCATTGGTCATCGCACATTTTTTTTACCACTACTAATCAATCATAAATTACATAAGGTTAATGTTTTAAAATCGACTTGATAATTGAACCGGTAAAAGTATTGGTTCACAATTTATTGGTTTAACTATGATTGAACCGATGATAATTAAATTCATATTTTAATGTTATATAATATTTAAAGTAATAAAATAATATAAAATTATAAGAAATTAAGATATAAAAAATTATAAATTACTATAAATGACTAAATTATATGTTTTATAAGATAAAAAATTAATAATAATTGACAAAATAATTTATACTTATATATAATTCTTAAATGTGTTTTTATTTATCTTAAAAATATTTTGGATTAAACTAAAACATAAAAAAAAATATAATTGTTTTAAATACTGGTTCAAACCAGTTTTTTGCACCGGTTTTCACTTATTCATGGCCAATTCTTGTCTGTTCTGAGAAGAGCCTTTAAGAATTAACAAACCAATCACTAGACCGATTCCTCTTCGAATCAGTTAGTCTGGTGTTGTTTTGAAAATGATGTTACTAACTTAATTATCTTTTTTCTTTTTTAGGTAGCTCTACTAAAGAATGCAATTGATTGGGCGTCTAGACCCCCAAATGTTTGGGCTGCCAAAGCTGCTGCAATTGTTAGCGCGGGAGGGGACTTTGGTGGGGGAAGGTCACATTATCATCTTCGCCAAATTGGAGTGTATCTTGATCTTCATTTCATCAATAAACCAGAATTCTTCCTTCATGCATTTCAGCCCCCTGCAAAATTTAATGATCATGGTGACTTGATAGATGAAGAGGCCAAGAATAAGTTAAAGCGAGTTCTTCTCTCCTTGCAGGCATTTACTCTAAGACTTCAAGGCAAAAGCTGAGCTCTGAAATTGTTGATATACGCTGAGAATTTAGAAATACCAATGTGATTCAGAACGTGCATGACAGCACTATAACGATGATATGAAGCTTGACAATGTGTTAGTTCTCTTGTTACATTTGAAGTAATGCTGTATGTTATGCTCTAGTTTGGTTGGATGTGGATTCTCTGCAGTCACAAAAGTGACTACATGAAATCCTATCCATCAAAATTAATTTATATACATTAGAAAATAAAACAAAATATAAATTAAAAATTTTAAATCTTTAGATTGTGATTGCAGGACCTGTAGTTGATTTTTGAGTATAGGAAATTTTGGTCCAGTCCAGTTTGGTTTCAGTAAGGTACTAGTACGGGTATGTATGCAATGCAATACTATGTGTAATATGTGGTACGTGGAAATATACAAAATTAGAAGGTTGATAGGCATTTTAATATTGTTGTGAGGTAGAGCACGAGGAGGAGGAAGAAAGACCTCTGATGGACTTCCCAGTGGTTGCAAACGTCTCCGGTAGTAGCACCTACAAGGACTCTGATGCCTAAGTTAGCAAGAGTATCAGAGAGTGAGTGAGAATGAGAGAGCTATGTTTACCTCATGTGTGTGGTGTCCTTTATATAGAGCATTTTGGAGGAAAAAATTGTTAGAAAGGTTTGAGATGCCATGTCGGATGGTACGTGGGAACATGCGTTTGGGTAGCACATTGAGCAGTTTCTTTGTTATGACTAGAATGGTCATAAAAGTCACAATCAAGATAGGTAATATAATTATGCCCAAGGTAGACGATATCTTCGTAGCCAAGGTCGGAGAAATAACAAACTCCGCGTTAGCCTTGATTATTGATGTTGTTGTTAGTTAGTCCAGTGATCCTTAAGTCAGATGCCAAGGTGCTAGGGTAACCCCCAAAACAATTGCCCCCAAGCTAGTGCTTCTTGGAATAAGCAGCGTCAGCTTAAGAGTTTGAGACGACTTCTAGAACAGTTGCCTCCAAGTCAGTGCTGCTTGGAATAAGCAACATCAATTTAAGAGTTTAAGAGTGGATAATCCTAACCCATGGACAGTTGCCTCCAAGTTGATATTGCTTGGGGGAAGCAATGTTGGCTAGGGATAAACCCAAGATTGGATTATATAACCTGTGTCGGTGTCGTTTCAAACAAAAAAAGGGGTGTCTTTCCATTTTCTTTAAACAACTCCGTCGCAAACTCACGAGAATCAATGTTGCATTAAATGCGTAATGATTTAAAATTTTGAAAACCCGTCAAATTCTAAAAGATTCGAGCAGTTTTGAAATTTAACCATTTGTGGATTTGGGCCTTATGAAAACCTGGGCCCATGTTGTTGTTTTGTCTCACACTATTCAGATTTTACTTTTCACTTTTACCTTCACTATTACTTTCACCTATCTTCTTCATGTGAGATTACTCGTTTTTCTTCTATAACTTCCCTTGGACAATTTCATTGGTGATTGTCTCCTTGCTTTCAAGTCTTCGTTCACTCTTGTTCTTTTCCATTTAAGGTGGTGCTTCTTATCTTTGGCTTTTCTTTTACACATGGTTTTTTGTCTGCACTATGTATATTTGGTTTTTTTTTTTTTGGTTGAAGATTGGTCCGCATAAGCAAAACGTTCCATCTTCTAGTCTCGACGGCCGTTCGGTGGGCTTTGCTGCTAATTGGTTGTTTAGGTCTCTGGCTACCCCGCCGTCCCCATCTGCTGGTCAGGGAAGGCCCTTCAGTGGTTATAGAGGTGCTGAAGGCCGTGTCGATTTTTCGGTTTCTCATGCTGCTTCTAGCAAGAGGGTAACCGTTTGTAGGGATGAGTCTACCTGAGGTGATTTGTCCGTTGTCCAAGGTAGTAGAAGTGGTTCAAAAGAGACAAGGAGGCATGAACGGCCGATGACTGCCAATCCTAACAAACCTGCTCCGTTGAAGATGAAGATATGCCCTGAGGTTCTTTAAATATGTTGAAATCACTTAAAGTCGATGGGTATGCCTTATAGGCTTTACAAAGTTTTGGAGTATGCGAAGGCTTGGGTATAGTTCCCCAACTCAATGAAAATTCCCTCTGGCCCTGGTAGTACTTTCGAGGTATATACATCAGTTCAACAAGTCTTTTCGTGGAAGATTTCATCTCAACCTGTAGAAGTCAAAGCTCTATCTACCGGGATTACTATATCGATAACATCGGACCATTCTTTCGATGTTTTTGACAGAGAGATGGGAAAGACCATGAGGAATGTCAAGACCACCCCAGAGGCTGATGCACTAAAAATACAGCATACCCTTATCACAGTAGTAATAAAAGGACGTGAGTCCTGATATCAAACCCAAAGAACTACTTGACAGTTACTAGTTTCCAGAGATTCTATATTGTTTAGGTGCAATCAAATTGATGGTGGATTAATTTAATAACAATAAACATACAATAGAGATTGTGAAACAAGCAATGGCAAGTAAAGAAAAATTTAGAGGAAGATAGGCTTAAGGTTGTGATTTTCTTCTTACTCTTAAGTTCCTTTATATCTAATTCTAACTGAACCTCGTACTATTTGTCAATTGCCAATATTTTCCTATACTTTTGAATGTCAATTGTTGATCATGAATTGCAATAGTCCTTTCTAAGTTAATTTCCAAATTGATCATATGGGATATTAAAACCCTAAGAAGGCATGAAGAACCAAGGGGGGATTAATTATTATTTAATCTAATTGGAAATTAGGAATGAATGTTGATCATACGGCAAAACCCAATTTAATTACCCTACACGTTTACCAATTAATTGCAGTATGACTGCCGTTCAATTAATCGATTCAAAACATACAAGGAACGATCAATTCCAAATAAGAAAATGAAAATAGTGTAGCAATCTAATTGACTGAATAAAAATAAGAATTCAATTAAAATTAAACATTTAGGAATTTCAAGCACAAAGTACACCACAACCCTAATAAAAAGTTTAGCTACTTTGGTAAACAAAGATATCATAATTCTAAAAAAATACATAAGAAAAAGAGAAGAAGAAATCTTTTACGAGAAAAGGGTTTCCTCCAATCTCTAACTTTTAGTATCCAATTTCCCTTTGATAATCCTTCTCCAAAAGCCAATGACAAAACAGAAAAAAAAAAAAAAAAAGAGACAAAGGTAGAATAGAGATAAGATAAGTTCCCGCACTGTGCTTTACTCCTTGCTATTTGTAATGTATCTCTAGAAGTTCAGAGTAGGAGGCTTAATCGATCAGTCTCGCACAACCCAGCCCCATTAAGAATTAAAATAAATTAGAATTTGGGCCTCGGACCCGCCTGGCGAGGTTGGAAACCCACTAGGCGGCTTTTTTTTTCTGAAAACTGGACTCCGTGTTAGTGTCGAGGCGTGCTAACTCCCCAGGCGGCCCTCCTTGCTCGCTGGGCGGGTGCAACCTTGGCCACTCCGAAACACACGTCTAAGTCTCTTCCTCGCCCATTTTTGCATTTGTGAACTTTTTTTTACAGTTTTTAACTCATTGTTGCTTCTTTTGGGTTCTCATTGACTAGTATAGTTTCCCTTCAAGCCTGTGGACTGTATTTTCTTTCTCTGCTCATCTAACTACCTTTCACAAAATCGAACAAAATCAAGGTAATTCATGCAAATTTTAAATACAAAGATTAGAAATGTACACAACATGAAATCCTACATAATGGTCTATTTTCTCACAAATTTTCTATGAGCTAATGCACAAATCATGTGAACTTGCTCTATAAATCAACATAAAATGTAGATTTATCAAAGGCTTATTATGAAGAGGCAAATCTTGACATGGATTGGGTCAACAAGGAGATAGCCAAGACCTAGTCTTGCTTTAACCAGGAAGCGTTAAATGCACTAGTTGGTTGTTTAGTTTTGGCTCGTGATGAGAATGTCGTCATCTAGGATGTGGCGGCTCCAAGAGATGACGGAAGATATGTTCCCAAAGCCAGAAGGAGAATACGGGAACTCCTTTGGACAAGGATGTGGCGGTGAAGGCCGGTTATTTGTATCCAAACTTTTTCCCAATGTACCTAACATATTTTAAGCAACTAGGTGTGAGGCTTCTTTTTACGGATTTTCAAATGTCAGTCTTGAACTTTCAAAATGTCGCACCCTCACAACTCCATCCGAATTCTTAGGCTTTCATGGTGGCTTTCGAGAGTTTATGCACTAGGGAAGGGGTTGTGTGTACGCTTAACTTGTTTTTGTATTATTTTTCACCCATTCGCCAAACCTATGAGAAGAAGTGTTCCTCAATTTCTTTTCATAGTGTTGGAGACTAGGCATTATTAAAACCTTTTCAAGATTCCTATAAAGAGTATAAAGACAAGTTCATTTTTCTTTATCCTCGTGCGAAAAGTTGAGAGACTATTTTTGTCGTGTGAGGTGCAGGAGAGAATGTGAATGAGCCTAGATTCCCCTTGTATTGGTCGTACAACCATTATTGCTTAGAGTCTAGCTGGTTTGTGGTTCGGGAAAGGGATCTTACCCCAGAAGAATTAAGGGCCCAGGATCATTTCTCTAATATGATTAAAAATCTTCAAAGTTGGATTCCCTGTCAATGGCTCATTGGCACTACTCCTACGGAGTACCGACATGCTTTTGGCGTGTTGCATGTGCATTTTCATTTACTTAGCTTTTATTCTCATTTTCACAATTAGTATGTTGTTATGTTAACCAACTTTATTTTCTTTGTAGAGGATATGATGAAATCAAGGATGGCCGATTTCGCACTGGCTCTGCAACAAGACCAGGCCAGCAAGTAGAAAGAGCCAAGGAAAGGCAAGGCTCCCAGGCAAAAAGGGGTTGAGAAGCCCAAGGCTACACTAGCTCCTCCTCCTTCTAAAGGAATAGTGACAAGAGAGCTCGAAGCATATGTCCTGGTATGATCCAATTCAACAATGACATACAAGTTGAGATGCAGCGATAAGTCATTATTCCACCTGCCAATCTGGAATTTGTCCCTCGGCCTGAGGTTCGTGATGAGTTGCCACCCAAAAAACAGAAAGTGGACCACCCAGGTTGTGCAGTCAGGATGAATTTTGCTACTAAGGAGACTAAAGGACAAATTTTGGCCAGTTGTGCTTCCGTTGTTGAGGCAGTCATGCTAAAAGAGATACGAGATATACAAGTCGGCTTGGAGGGCCTAAAAGGATTGTTTCGCCATGTATTTCCAAGGTTTTTCCATTTTGTTTTATTAAAAGAATCTTGTGGTGATAAGAATCCTGTTGATTTATTGGCGGAAAAGGATGCCACAATATCCCAATTAAAACAAGTCGAGGAAGATGCTCGCAGAGCAAAAGAATAGGCTTGTAATAAGGTGGCTGACCTTGAAGAGAAGGTGCAAGAGCTGAAGAATCAATTAGCGGATAGTACTTTAGAGATATAATGACTAGAGAGGGTCGAAACAAACTTGACCATGAAACTCTCAACTGCCAACACTAAATATGTGCAATTGGAAGTGAAAAATTCTGATTTAATCCAAACTAAAAGAGTCTGAAACTAAAGTGGGGGAGTTGCAAAGCTAGTTTGGCGTATTATTAAGGGCAATACCAACAAATGCACCGTCAATAGATGGAATCAATCTAGCTTTCATTCGAGAATACAATGGAACAAGTCTGGTACCTTGTCAAGCAGGATTTGAACATAGAGTATGCTCGGGCCAATTGTGAGGTTATAGATGGGGTGTGGCATGCGAATGTTAACAGTAAGATGATCCTCATGGATCCTTTTGTTATCAAAGTTGCCACTAGTTTGGATAAAGATGACGAGGCAGAGCCCAAAGTTACTTTTGAACAAACCAAGGTTGAGGCTAATCTCGTTACTAGTGTTGAGAAGCCAGCTGAGGATCCTTCAGATGAGGCTCAAGGCAACTTGTGGATAGCTTCATCTCAACTCTGTAGGTGACACCGACGATCCAACCGTAGGCTGAATTTGTAGAGTTGGATGATGACACTGATGTCAATGTTACCAATGTCACCAATGCTAATGATAATGTTGCCAATATTAACTCTTTCGGCGCCGACACTTCATCGGCCTATCTAATTAATGATGATGCCATCAATGTTGATTCTGCAAATACTGGGGCCACTACTGATGTTAATTGAAGGGCCAGGATACCGGTTTCATTTGTAAATTTTCATAAACAGTGTGTCCATAGTGTTCTCATACTTGGACAATTTTGATTTTGCATCATTCAAACCATTTTCATGAACAATTCATTCTCCATGAACAATTTATCTTATATATTTAGTCAATCCTATTGTTAGCATTGTCACTTCTGCCGCAGAATATTAGTTTTCGTTTGCCATGTTTGTGGTGGTGTTTGGTGCTTTGTTGCTTTATCATGCAACCTTTAACTATGCTTTTCTTTCTGTTGCCTTCTTCTTTGAAAGGTTTTTGCTTTGTTGTTTTTTTTCCAATTTTTGCTTTTGCCTTTGCGTTCCATCTTTTCGAGATTAGTTTTTCTTTGACCTTGTTGGTTTTGTTATCTTGGTGAACTTTTGCTTGTTCACCTCAGATCTCAACTAGATTAAATCCACGTACATGAGTGATAAATCTATATTTATGTAGATTTATAGAGCAAGTAAACATGATTTTTGCATTAGCTCATTGGAAATTTGTGAGAAAATAGACCATTAATGAAGGATTTCATGTGATGTGTGTTTCTAAGCTTTTTATTTAAAATTACATAAATTGTCTTAATTTTGTTGAATTTTATGTAGAAAGTTAGTTGAGCAAAAAAAAGAAATCTAGTCCACAAGTATAGAGAAGTATTATACTTATCAAAGTGGACTTAAAAGAAGTCTATAAGTACAAGAACAGGCCAAAAAGGAGACTTGAAACACAAAATGGAGTGCACAAGGTTGCACCCGCCCGGCATGCCTTGTAGGCCGCCCGACGGGACTTGCCCTGGAGGTATTCCGCCCGGCGGGCTAAGCCTCAAGGCAAAACGAATTCTGAAAAACTGCCCAGCGGGTTTCCAACCTCGCTGGGCGGGTCCAAGATCCAAGTTTTAATTTTATTTTAATTTTAATTGGCCTAAATTGTGCGAAATGGACTGGGGTTAAGCCTTCTATTCCAAATTTCTGAAATTGTATTGCAAATAATAAAGAGCAAAGCACAATAGAGGCATCTCTATTTTATCTCAATTCTCTTCCTTCTTTTCCTTTTTGTCTTTGGCTTTTGGAAAGGATTCCGAAGAAAAACCTTTTCTTGTAAAATATTTCTTCTTCTCTTTCCTTTGATGTATTCCTTTGAAATTATTGATATCTCTTCTTGCTATGAGTAGCTAAATTTCTTGTTAGGGCTGTGGTGTACTTAGTGTTTTAAAACTCCTAAATGTTTAATTTTAATTGAATTCTTGTTTCTATTCAGTCAATTAGATTGCTCTAGTGTTTTTATTTTCTTACTTGGAATTGATCATCTGTTGTATGCTTCGAATCGATTAATTGAATGGTGGCTGTTGTAACATCCCGGGCGCTGACGAGGGCGGGGAGTGATTGCCGGTGCAAAAAAAAGATGAGGCACGGACAATGAGCGGCTCCTGGCAGGCTTCCAGCGGAAGCGGTACATAAATGAATCAAATACACACCCAAACAAGAGGGATCCAAAGGTTGTGCGGGTATGGGACTGTACAGTTTAGGATAGCTTAAAAGAATTAATAAGTGCTACTTATACCAACAAGATGCATCTACTTTTCGGTAGCCTATCACTTAAGAACTCCACAGTTAAGCATGCTTGACTTGGAGCGATTTAGGGATGGGTGACCTCTTGGGAAGTTTCCCAAGAAGCGTGTGAGTGAAGACAAAGCACGCTGAAAAGTCTTGTGTTGGTTTGTGGGGACAGTCACTAATCCTGAAAGCGGCCGGGCGTTACAACTGTACTACAATTAATTGGTAGACGTGTATGGTCATCGAATTAGGTTTTGTCGTATAATCAACCTTCATTCCTAATCTCCAATTAGATTAAATAATTAATTTAATCCCCCCTTTAATTCCTCATGCCTTCCTAGGATTTTAATGTCTCACATGATTAGCTGAGAAATTAACTTAGAAAGGACTATTGCAATTTATGACTAACAATTGACAATAAAATTCATAGGGGAATATTGGTAATTGATGAAAAGTAAAAGGTTCAATTAGAATTAGATGTGAAGGAACTTAAGAGCACGAAGGAAATCACAACCCTAAGCCTATTTTTTTCTGAATTTTTCTCTACTTGCCACAACTTGTTTTGCAATTCCTGTTACACGTTTATTATTATTGAATCAATCTACTACCTATTTGATTTCACCTAAACAATATAAAATCTTTGGAAACTAGTAATCGTCATTTAGTCCTTTGGGTTCGATATTGAGACTCATGTCCTTTTGTTATTACTGCGATAAGGGTATGTTTGCCCTTGAACGTATTTTTAGCGCATTAACAAGGTGATAGCCTTTGTCGCAACCAAGGTCACGACGTGATGGCAAAAAAGAAAAATAAAGACAGAAAAGTTGCCACCATTTTTTATTAGGAAAAATGTTGGAAAAAAGACCCTTTAAAAGAAAGTGGTCTTTGAAACCAAATTTAGGTTCGTGAGTCGATTATAGGAAAGGTAATAGCACCCTACGAAGTTCGTCGTAAAGTTGGTTACCCCTAATTAAATGTATAAAATTGGATAGCTTTAAAAATATTTAGTTACCCCTTAAAAGAAATTTTTTATTTTATTTATTTTCAAATTTTATTATTTTTATTTATGAAAATGTTTTATTTTTGAAAAGAAATCAATTTTATTATTTTTGATATCGATAGGGGTGGTCCCCTACTCCTACATATCCTCTGGTGCAATGAGTGTGAATAACTAATTTTATCCAATATATTTTTAAAAAAATCTGAAAATTAAAAATTGAAAAAAGCAAACTGAAGATCGAAGAAGATATGATGGTTACGCATTGAGGAGATCGTGGGATACTGAGGAGTTGGAGGAGATTATGGGATATTGGGTGGAGTTGGTTACAAATGGATAAACCAACTTCATTTATTTAAGAACCGCGATTCCATGAACACTCATGGAAAAGGGGATCGAAAGGCAAGAAGTGAAAGTTTTGAAAAAACTCATTTTCCCTCTCCATTATACAACACAAGCTTCCTCTTTCACCAAATCACCACCAAGCCTTTTTACTCACCATCACCATAGTGTAGTTCCACAACCACCATGTTGCAACCGACACCAATTTTGGGCCAAGTCACACTGTAAACTTCTCTGGATTTCACATTTCGTCATCCACTTCCATTGCTTTTCGCTAAGCCCGTGCCTTTATTTCTTTTGCTTTACGATTGCATCCAGGTTGTTTATTTGGTTCTTTCTTTTCTTATGATTGTTTTTGTTCATTTCTTATTTAGCTATTATGAACATTCAATCATGTAGGTGTGTGTAGTTGACAGGTGTAGTATGCTTTTGTTTTATGTTGGTATTAGAATATTAAAAGGTTGTGTTTTCAATTTGCAGAGTACACGTATGTAGTTTTTCTTTATATTTACCAAGTGTTTCTTTTTATTCTTTTGTTGGGTAAATTAAAATAAATGATAAAAAAATGGTGTGGTTGTATGTATGTATGTGGTTGTCATTCTTACTAATTTTTGTTCCTTATTGTTTCAGAAGTCAAAAATATAAAATAAAAGTGAAAAATCCGAGACTTATATTTCTTAATTAACATATAAGGGTTATTTATAGTATTTTTGATTTTAAATAAAAAGTAAAAACAGTGATTTTAATTTATGCATTGATTGAGGACATTAATTGAGTAGTAGATTCTATCTTTAATGTCACTTAAATCATAAGAGTTTATAGAACAGTCATTTGCTATCATAAATTTTACACATAAATTAAAATTATTTTTTCCTCTTCCTTTTTAAAAAAAAATGTTAGAAAATAAATATAAAATCTATCCCAATATGCAACAGCCAAAAATGTTAATTGAATAGCAAATACTATCTTTAACATTACTTGGATCGTAAGGGTTTAATGACTAGTCATTTGCTAGCTTGAACCTTTGTGCGAGGATATATTTTACAAAAAAAAATACAGAAAGTTTCTTTTCAATTTAAAAATAATCTCTTCCATTTAGAATTTTAGACTTCTTTTTTTTCATAAATAAAAAAATATCTTTTCAAATTTTATTTATCGTGAAGATAAGGAAAAATCTTAAAAAAATATCTTTCCAAATTTTAATTTAAATCCTTTTTTTTTCTTTCAAATAAAAATCAAATTTCTTTCTTATTTTTAAAAATACAAAAAAAGTAAACATTAAAAATCACAAAACTATTTTATTTTCTTGTTTTCTTATCGAGGTAAACTAAACATTTATAAAGTTAAGTAGTTTTGCGCAAATAATTTTGAGGTACTTTTTTTATAATAGGCGTTGTAGGGTGCTAATGTCTTCCCTACACGTAATTGACTCTCGAACCTAACTTTGGTTTCAAAGACCATTTTTTAAGGTTTTCCAAATTTTTCACTTAAAGTGAAATATTTGGTGGCGACTACATTTAAAATTATTTTTGCGCTGTCTCCTTCGTGACCCCAGTTGCTAGACAATGAGGAATCGAACTCATGTAGTTCTTTGGGTAGAAAAACATTGTATGGGTTGATATTTTTTATTTTGGATTTTTTAATTATTATTAAATTTGACATCACCAAGTCGTACAACTTATATGTATCAAATATACTGAATGACCAAATACGAAGTACTTCTAAAGTGGTCATATTCAAATTTTATTAATATTATATATATTATTATCATTATTTTTTTAAAAATTTGATCTTTTTTTAAAGAAAAAAGTATAATAAAATGTCGTTTATTATTTTTTTATAGCATTTTGGGAATCAATTTTATTAGGGTTAAATATATTTTTGGTCCTCCAAAATTGACCTGTTTTAGTTTTAGTCCTCAGAAAAAATTTTCCTTAAATAAAGTCCCTCAAATATTAAAAATACCCTAATTAGATCCATGTACTAAACTGTTTAACTTTTCTATTAAATAATGGCTACATAAGCATCACAATCACCATTAATTTGCTGATGTGGTCATTCATATCAATTGTTATGTCCAAGTCAAATTAGTAACATACTTTTTGAATAAAATTATTAAATGTTTAACCCCAAACCATAGATTTTTTTTAACCCTAAATCAAAAGTAATTACACGATTTTTTATTTAAAAATTATCACTTAACACTTCAGGTAATAAAATACTTTACTCGGAAGCTTATATGACCATCATTTAACAAAAAAGTTAATCAGAGTTTAGCACAAAGATCTAATTAGGGTATTTTTAATATTTAAGGGACTTTATTCAAGGAAAAAAATTTCTAAGGACTAAAACCAAAACAGGTCAATTTTTGGAGGACTAAAAACATATTTAACCCATTTTATTATAAATGGTCAACAAGTTGAAGACCAAATAAGGAATTTTAATTTCATATTTATTGCCTTAATGTTTTGCATTTACTACACAAACTTTCATTTTGGAATTGACCATATTTTTAAACTTAAAAAAGACACGAAGACATGATAAAAAAATTCTAATCTTCCTATTCAATTTTTTTTATTTCCTTTTTTTGGAGAGGTGCAAGCACTTAATTATTATAAAAAAAAATCAATTGGCCCTCATTCAAAATAACAAACTGAAGCTTATAGACATGAACTCTAATGCAAAGCAACGTGGACTGGTGGAGGGGCACAAACAATAAGCAACCACTTTAAAAAAAAAAAAGTCAGAGAATATGTCATATCCCAACGCAGTATCTAAAATCAAAAAGTAAAAGGAAATGGCTCCTACTGCACTTTTTGAGATTATTTACATTATTTTATTATCTTTTTTTATCATCATTCATTATTATTTTTATTTCTAAGGGTAAACCTGAAATGAAAAGGCCCAAAAACAAAGAAAAGAGGCCCGTAAAGTGAAACCTAAAGAGGTGGGCTAGACTCATGATCAGCCTAACAAACCAAGGATTGAATAAATTAAAAAAAGATAAGGGAAAGGAAGGAAGTTAGGTCTAATTCAGCCCAACAACAAAAAAACCCAGTCCCCAACATTACGAACGCTACACTTTCTTCTTCATTACGCAAAAGGCACCCTATTTCATGAGTGAGGCACACTTCACTACAAACAAACTTGACGACCAACACAAGAGTGAGTTCAGATGTGAACCCATTGAAGAAAAAGTGAAACGAATCAAGGACGAAAAGGTTCGCATATAAGCCTTCATCATTTCGTCAACGTCGATGCCCTTGTTAGCTTGCTTTTTCGGTGTGGAGTTGATGGCTTCATTGATTTTGGTGTCCATGTTGAGCTTCCTGAAAACCACTTTAGTAGCATTTTCCTCGTCAAAAGTCTTTCACTTGAGGTCAAGCGATGGTGTAGGTCACATGAGGGTGAGAACGCTGCCTTGCGTCGCGATGGTGATGAAACTAATGCTAAAGGAATGCACTGATTCACATCACAGTGACAACAAAATAAATGCTAGTTTATTGTTATTATTATTATTTATTTATTTATTTTTAATTTGTGCTTGCGTCAATGTGTAAATGTGATTGTAATGGATAAGTAAAGAATGCTGGAATGTAAATTGATGATCAGTATATATTTTATTTTGAGAAAAGAAAAATGAAATCTCTGTGTGCATGTGTTTTTTTTTTTTCACAGTGATCTGTGGTTCTTGTGTTGATAGGTTCTGTATATGAGAATGTAAGAGTGCAAATTAGTGTCGAATGTAATGTATATGTAACCAACCATTGTGTTTCTATTTCTGAGATAGACGTGAGGTGTGTATATGATGCTAAGAGTAATTAATTGTATGATGAAAGAAATGAATATGAGATGCAAAAGAGAAAAAAAAACCATAATATAATTAAACAAATAGCAAATTGTAAACAACAAAACCAATCGATTTAGAATAGAAATCATATAATCAACAAGATAAAAGGCATAGAACAACCAGGGATTTCTCTACAAAAATAAGTAGACTACATAATATTAACAAAGGTAAGGAAGAGGTTATACCTCTGTAGCTTCTAAATAGAAGAAGACAACCCAGCAACGAGATGCGCACAGTGAATGAGAGTAAAAAAAATGTTGTAAAAAAAAAAAACTCAAAAAACTCCCTCCAAAAGGGCTATATATAGCCATCTGTTCATACTTCCCCTCAACACATTTTAAAACTTCTTCTAGAAGTTTCTTCCCCCACCTTTTCTCTCACGTTCTACTACCTCATTTTCCTTATTATTTTTTTTTTCTTTTATTAATAATGGGCATAGCCCAATGTTATTCATTTCTTTTGTTCTATCTTTTTGAATGGGCCTCTAAACCTATAAAGGCCAAAAACAAAAACTCTCTAAATTTTATTTATTTATAAGTTTTGATTTTGTTCTCCTTTTTCATATTATAGCCTTAAACACATTAACCCAATAAGCAAAACTTAATATTTTACTCTTGCCTACCTTTTTATTATATATATTTTTGTTTTTATCCTCTTCTTTTTTTATATTTTTATTTTTCTGATTACCCGGATAAAATTGAGTGTTCACAACCTTCTTGGCTTATTTTTGTTATCTCGATGAACTTTTGCTTGTTCACCTCAGACCCTAGCTAGAATAAATCCACTTACACAAGGTGATAACCTTCCTGCCCTATTGTTGTTATCTCGAATGAACTTTTGCTTGTTCATCTCAGCCCCGGTTGGATTTTATCCATGTACACGAGGTGATAACCTTCCTGTCTTATTTTTGTTATCTCGATGAACTTTTGCTTGTTTATCTTAGACCTCGGCTGGATAAAATCCATATACACGAGGTGCTAGCCTTCCTACCTTATTTTTGTTATCTCGATAAACTTTTGCTTGTTCATCTCAGACCCCGGCTAGACTAAACCCACGTGTAACACCCTGTTTTCTTTTTAATGCATGATTCAGTGTTTTAATAACTAAAAAAGTGGAAATTTTATATGTAATCTAGGTGATTAAAAAGAATAAATGAATTTTTGTTATGTACGGTATGTTGTATGTAGTGATGGTTTGATGTTGTTTGTTTGAAATTCTGGTTTGAATTTAGGAAACTTGAGATATGTGCTTGAGCCAATAAGATGTGTTGTGAGTGTGATTTTGGGCTTGTGAGGGAAAACAATTAAGTTAGACCAGTTTTGAGATAAGGGAAGTGGCTTGGTAAGGTTTGGGCCTCAGTTGGCCAAAAGTCCATGTGAGAACTCTGGGAAGGTCGAGTATATAAGGGAAGGGGAAGGAGGAATTCCCTTCAGTCTCTCATTCTCTTTCTCTCTCTATACTTTCTCTCTCTTCATTTCTCTCTCAACCTCTCTCTAAAAATCTGAAGTTGATAAGTGTGTTAGAGGATTTCCAAGCCCGACTTAGTGATTGTGGTGAGAGAAGGAACGAATCTGCGGAAGGTTTTAGCTCAAGACACAAGTTTCTCAAAGAACCTAAATTCAAATCTAGAGACTTTTAGAGGTAAGGAAAGCTTACAAATCGGTTGTTTTGTGTTAGTAATTGTTGATATGTTGATTTCTTGCTTTGTAAACAGTTGAATCTCTATGGATGTGGATATATTGGTGGTTTTGATATTTTGGGGAAAAATGGGTTTTTGGGGAGGATTTGTTATTTTGGTGATGAAATGTTGAATTTGTTGTATAATCTAATGTGTATGAGCTTGGTTGAGGTGGATTAATGTTGTTGGAACTCCATTGATTCGAAAATCTGGATTATTTGGTTAAAAAGCTTGAGTTTCTCTATATGAAATCGCGTTTTTTTCGAATTCATCTCAGATAATCGATTATGGGGATCACATAATCAATTATCTAGGGTTTTAGAAGTTGTTTTCGTGATTTTGTTTTGGGTATAATCGATTATAGGATCTCATTATCAATTATCTAGGCTTCAGTAAAAATTTTACTAAAACTGGTTCTGGAATAATCGATTATGAGAATCCATAATCGATTATCCTTGCCAGAAAACGAATTCTGGTACATTTTTACTAAATTGATATAATCTGTTACTATAGTACTTAATCTGTTATTTCAGAATCAAATGTACTATTTCAGATTTTAAAGTTTTTGTTTCAAAATGTGAAATATTATGTATATACACATATAAAAAGGGTATTTTACAATTTCAAAAGTTCTATTTGGAAATGATGTATAGTTGTCTAGTTTAAATACGATTTCTTTAAATTAAAGAAAGTGAATTATTCTGAAGGGTTTTGTGACCAATCTTCCAAATGGTTTTCAAAAAGGGTCTTGGTTTTCAAATTTGTAGTTGATTGTTGGATTGTTTGTGAAGTGGAAGTTGCTTGGATAGGACCTCCACTAGTTATGAATAAGTTGTTATGTGAGGTTTCTCATGAGGTGGGCTGCTTGGATAGGGCCTGCATGGTGCTGATAATAGTTGTTGGACCACAGGTGGTGCTGAGTAGGCTACATGGTATGCGTATGTTGTCTTATATATATGCATATGTTGACTTGTTGTTAGGCTGATGTTGTGGTATGTTGTATGCATACATGCATATGTTGTTGGCTGAGGTTGTATGGGTCTCATGCCGTATGCGGATAGGCATGGAAGTTGGGGGTGAGCGGAGCTGTGACTCAGACGGGCCTCCAACCTAGTGCCTGGATGAGAAGTGGGGTTTAAAAGCTAGGCCTAGGAGATGAGTGGATGGGTAAATCTAACAGGGAGCCAAGGCAGTGCAGGCCTTGTGTCGCGGTATACCACCACCCACATTCACTTATCCTGACAACCATAAGCTTATCCAACTGATCATAGTTTTGACAATTCTTGAATGGTGCTAGATGGCCATGGTAGGGGATAAGATCTGGTTGATTGCCCAAAATGTAGAAATCTCTCAAGAATCGTGTCATTCATACATTGACATATAGGGTTGACAGTATGATGTGTTGTGTTGTATAGTATATAGACCCATTTCTTTGATGATTTGGATTCTATCTTGGTATATTGATGGTGTGAGAATATGAATTGTATATATTATGTGGTTTTATTACGTAAGCTTACCCTTGCCTTGCTATTTTGTTTTGGTATAGTTGTTGTGGTTGCCATTATTTTGTATGTTGCTGTGACTATGATAATCATGTCATTTTGGCGTAGGAGCAGAGGGAGAGACTCCAATAAATCCTGCATCTCACAGTTGATAGTGGATGTCTCAGCAGGAGAGGTTGAAGGCCCTTCTTGAGTGGAGCTTTTCTAAAAGTTCATTTCTCTTTGGGTTTTGGATGTATATATTGTATAGTTGACCAGCTGTAGGGAGTTTTGTTTTTGTAGATCTCGTGGTTTTTTGGATATTTGGGGCTATATATCATATTATATTATGTCTTATATGTATATTATATATAGCATGTTGGTTACTTATTATTAAATATCTTAATAATGTATGAGATTGTATGTAGTACTGTGGCGACAAAAAGTCGTTACACCACGTACACAAGGTGATAACCTTCCTGCCTCATTTTTGTTATCTCAATGAACTTTTGCTTGTTCTTCTTAGACCTCGGCTAGATAAAATCCACGTACATGAGGTGATAGCCTCCCTGCCTTAATATCGTTTCGATAAACTTTTGCTTGTTCATCTTAAACCCCGGCTGGATTAAATCCACGTACATGAGGTGACGATCTCCCTGCATTACTTGGTCACCTTTGTTTGACTTTCACTTTGTTTTAACATTTTTCAACTTGCGCTTTGCTTTTTAAGCCGAAAACACTCATTTTATTAACCACGTGGTGTAAAAAATAGTACAAGAGCTATGAATTATAATACCCAGAGTATACGTCCATGAAAGACAGGTAGCGATATCCGAATGAACAATCCATCAATCTATCAATGTCAAGTAGAGGATACGAATCATTCGGGTAATGCTTTTTAAGATCGATGTAATCAACACATGTCCTCCATTTACCATTCTGCTCTTAACCAATACCATATTGGCAAGCCAAGTGGTGTATTTCACTTCCCAAATGAATCTGATATCCAAAAGCTCAATAATCTACCTCTCAATCTCATGTAAAGGCTCCGAGGCTATCTTCCTTGTTCACTAGCATACCGGCTTCACTAAAGGATCTACCTCCAATCGATGGCAAATAAAATAAGGATTTACCCTAGGCATATGTGTCGACTTTCAAGTGAATAAGCCAGCATTACTCTTCAACAAAGTCGACAGGTTGCTCTTCATCTTATCATCTAGGTCAACACCAATTTTCACTTTTTGACCAGCTTCCTTTCCTATCTCAACCGAGATGCACTCCCTTTCTGGCTTAGGATGGGGAATCCAGGAATCTCATTTTATCTCATCCTGGCAATCCAGCTCTATTAGCAATACCTCTCCTCTATCGACGTTTGGTTTGTATTTCGTTTCAGGTTTAGGGCCGACATTAAGAGACTCCTTATAACACTCTTTAGTCTTCTTTTGGTCACCTTGTAAGGTGACTACCTGCATATTGTCACTTACAAACTTCATCGCCAAGTGCAACAGAGAGATGACAGCCCACAATGCATTTAACGTCGGCTTGCCTAAGATGGCATGGTAGGAAGACTTAGAGTCCACCACAATGAATCGAGTCCTCACAGTTTTTGTGGTAGACAACTTCCCAAAAGTTATGTAGAGCTTTATAAAGCCAATCGGTGTAATGTGATTCCCCAAGAATCCGATCAAATCCTCGTTGTATGGCATCAACTCGAATTTTGGTATCTTCAACTTTTCAAAAAGCTTGTAGAACATAATATCGGCCAAACTACCAATGTCTACCATTGGTCTTTGGACCTCCTTATTCACCATTAGTACATTCACCACGAGTGGATTATCGTGGTTTGGCAGAATATCACTATAGTTGAAATCACTAAAATCAGTGGCAGTGACTTTTTTTTAGCAAGATCATTAGCAGCACGAATCCCGGAATAGGTTGTTAAGACCTCTCTGACATTATTTGATGGGCCACTACCAAAATATCCACCCATTATGACCTAAATGATCTCGTGACTTCACATTGGGAATGAACAAGGCATCTTGTGGATTATCAGGATAATGACCAACGTGGTGAGGCATGACGTATTACCTGAACCTTGGCATCGTCTCGTGAAGGTCAAAATGGTGTATGGATTCTATAGGGACTGTGCCTATATGGCGACCTTCCTCTCCTTAGGGGAGAATGCCCCTTCTTAGGGCTTCTTATTCTTTCTCTCTTCGCCGATAAGAAACGTCAGTATCTACCGCGATTTTCTCCACTTTGCTTCATAAAGCAGCTAAGTTTTCCTCGCCTTATCAACACTTTGATGGCATCCTTCAACTGATAGCATTCGTCGATATCATGTCCCCATGCCTTATGATACCAGCAAAATTTTGACTAATCCCCACCTTCTTTGTTTTTCAACAGTTTTGGAGCCTTTATCCCTTCTTCTACAAACTCCACATTGAATACCTCATTCAAGATCCTTCCCCTTGAGGTATTTAATGGCGCATATTCCTCAAACTATTGTCCTCCTTTGTACAAACCCCGGTCCTCGTGATGCAACAATTTGTCACCTTTTGATGTCGGGTTTTTTTCTACGTCATGTTCTAAGCTGCTTTTGCTTTCCCATCCTCCAATACATTCTCAGAATTAATCTATTTTTTCACCTTCTTCAAAAACTCCTCGATGGATGTTAGAGGTGTTTTAGTAATTGACGTAAAGAAAGATGAACCTGCCTTCACTCTATCCTTAGCTAGCATCAAAACAACTCTAGCCTACAAATTCTCTGCTACCCTTGCCTCCTAATTGAATATACTGATATTATTCCTCAACGGCTCGTTCGCACCTTGATGGATCCTCCTTAAATCTGCCTCAGTTTTAGGTTTGGCTTAGTTGGTCGCAAAGGCAGTCCTAAACTTCTCCCTCGGTACCATCCACGAATCAATAGATCTTGACTCTAAAGACTAGAACCATTTCAACATTGTTTCCTTCAGCAAGAGTGGGAATGCTCTACATGTAAGTGAAGCAGAAGCTCCTTTGCACGACATTGCAGATTCGAACATCGAGAGGTGATCGTTTAGATCTATAGATCCATCATACAACTCCAGATAAGGCAATTGTTGCAATTGCTTTGGTACTTGCATATTCAAAATCCTAGCTGAGAATGGAAGATTGAATGGAATCATCTCATCATCTTCGCTTGTTCCAACAGCTATATGTGCGTCATGCACCATATGCGCTGCATGACTAGGCCGTAGTGCCGACGCTACCGACCTCTCAGCATAATCATAGCTATTCTCCATGACTTTTTTATTCTCTCTCTTAGCTCAAAGTTCCATGATAATCTTCTCCTATTCTTTGAACATCTCTCTTTATTGTCAAATTGCAAAAAAAATTATAAAAAAAAAATTATTGCCCATTTATTAAAAAAAAAGTCTGCCCTCTTTAGTGAGCCAACTCTCATAGTGATATTATTTTTTCTTTATATAGTTTTAACTTCATTTTGGTGGGGGAAATACACTTGTTCTTCTTTTTTTTTCCTTGGTTGATCTTTATCTTTGTCCTTGAGTCTTCTTCTTGTCTTACTTGGCATTCTTTTGAGTAAACTTTCATTTCATTTTTAGCTTTTATTGCTTGTCTTTTAAATTTCCTTGGTTTTGTCTAGAGTATTTCTATTCTTGGCCTCTTAAGTTGAGTTTGACATTTGTGACATATTTCACATTGAATGCTTTCTTTATTTGAACTTGGAGGTTATTTGTAAGAGCTAAAGAGGAACAAAAGTGAAAAAATGCAAGTGTACACATTATAGAAAAAGCCTCTAAAGAGTGAAACACAAGTGAACTTTGAGTGAAAACATAGTTGAGTGGTGAGGTCCATATATTTGTGAACTAACTTTTCTTGTAGGTATGACTTCATCAAATGGAGATTACCTAATGGCAGAATTATTGAAACTTGGGGAGCAAATTAGAATGGCAAATCATAAGTTTGGAGAAGGAATAGAGAGCATAAGAAGGGTGGATAATGAAGGGTTTGAAAGCATACAAAGAAATTATAAGGATATGAATGAGAGGTTGGAGAGACTAGCAAGAAAGAGGGCAAGAAAGAAAAGAAGAAAAAGAAAAACAACAGGAAGAAGAGAAAAACAAAAGAGTAAAGGGAGAGAAAATAATGAAAAGAAAGACCCATACTTAGGTATTGATATAAGTTTCACGAGTGATCCATATTATAGGAATTTAGCAAAGGAATTAAATGAGATAAAAAAAAATAGAGAAAAGAGAAAAGGAAATGAGAGAAAAAAGTTGAGAGAAAAGGAAAAGGAGTTAGAAGAAAAAGAGATGAGAGAAAAGGAAATGATAGAAAAGAGGTTGAAAAGGAAAGAGCAAAAGATAAAGAAAAATATGAGTATTCTTGTTTTTATTCTAAGACTTTATTTGAATGTGAAGGCTCTCTTGTGAAAGGACTTGAAGAAATTCCTCCTCAAGGGGAATGCAAGGCCTTATATTCTAAGCTTTTGTTTGATAGTGATGTTTCTCTTGTGTAAGAAAGTGAAAAAGGGTGCTTAAAGGAGGAATGCAAAACTCTTATTCTTTTCTCTAACTTAGATGTTGGACTTAATTCTTTTTATAAATTTGATTGTACATCTAACCATATTAATTCTTTTATTTTGATGCCTAAGGAAGAATTGTACATAAAATATCAATGGGCAAGGCAATTTGGAGAAGAAGTAGATGCACATGAGGAACAAGCCAACCTTTGGAAGAAGAGAAATTAGATCCAAAGTGTTTCTAAACCTTGTGTTTTCCTTGATGTGTTAATTCAATATGGTTTCAATTTGCATAATGTTTGTGATTTATTTGATACACATAATTTGAAATTACATGGTTATAATGAAACTTCTTCCATATGTGTTGTTGTTTGTGGAAAGATTGAGAAAAATGAGTTCTATAGGCATGGAGCATATATGCTTAAGGATGAACCATTTTGTGTGCCTATGATGTCATTACATGGTCTTTTAATTAGAGAAACTCATGTTGAAAGTTTAAAATGGCATGTAGTTCATGGTTTCTCTAACCTTTTGTTCATTCTTATTTCTTGTTAGATGCATTTCATTTTAGTGTTGTTTGATGGTTTCCTTATGCTTGTATTTGATCTGGGAGGATGGATATATAAACACATAAATAATAAAATATTTGCCCTCTCAAGGGATTCAAGTCTCCATAAATGTAGGATTTCTTATTCTATTGAAAACTAATACTTGCTTTGTTTTTCCATGTAAGAATAAAAGAGCTAAATTCGTGGACGAATTTCTTCCAAGAATGAAGGGATGATAGAGGTCTTAGAGAGGCTTAGTTATCTTGTTAATTGTCTTTTAGGACGTTTTGTTATTAGGCCTTATTGGGCTTCTTGTAGATCTTGTGTATGCACCTAAGTGTTGTTTAATTAGGTGCTATGTGGACTTTAGTTATTTTTAGTTTCTAGCTTACGTTTTAGTTTGTTTGTTTGGGCCTACTATGAATTGTATTGGGTCTTTTTAGTTGTTTGGGCCCTTTTATTAGTGATAGTATAAATAGGCCCTTAGGACCTCATGTAAGAAAACTTTTGACATTATTGAATGTGATTATGTGATTAGCTTTTGCTAATTGAGTGAGCATTGTTCTTCTTGGTTCTTGCTTTAAACCTTTAGATTCTTATCAAAGAATTCTATTCTTTGTGGCGAATCCTCCTCGACTTATCAATCTTCGGATTGTGGCGTCGTTCTTATCATTTCTCATCTATTTGCTTTTTCTTTCCTTCAATTTTGGTTTTGATCTTGATACTCTTGGTGTTGAATTTTTAGATCCACAATTAGGGTTTCATCAGGAACTGCGTCAGGTGTAATGGAGGCTGCCTCGCCATCCTTAGGCAGTGGTGGTGGAAGCTTCGCTAGCGATGGTGCCATAGCAGATTTTTGATTCCTCGTGCTAACCATCACGAATAAATCTTCAAGAAATAGAAGATAGTGAGAAGAGAATCAAAAGCAATTTCCATAAACAGCGCCAATGTTGTGAGGTAAAGCACGAGAATGAAGAGTAAGAAAGAGCTCCAACAAACTTCCACAGTGGTTGCAAACGTCTCTAATTGTGGCACCTGCGTGGACTCCGATGCCTAAGTCAGCAAGAGTGTCAAAGACTGAGTGAGAATGAGAGAGTTATATGTACCTGGTATTTGTGGGGTCCTTTATATAGAGCGTTTTGGAGGGAAAACTATTGGAAAGGTTTGAGATGCCACGTCGGATGGTATGTGGCAACGTGCCTTTAGGTGCCACACTGAGCATTTTCCTTACTGTGTCTGGGATGGTCATAAAAGTCACAATCGAGATAGGTAACATAATTATGCCCCGAGGTAGATGGTATCTTCGTAGCCGGGGTAGGTAAAATAACAAACTCCGGGTTAGCCTTGATTATTGATGATGTTGTTAGTTAGTCCAGCAATCCTTAAGTCGAATGCCAAGGTGTCAAGGTAACCCCCAGAACAAATATAAATATTTTAAAATGTTTAAATATGTTTTATGCTTGTATAAATATAGTAATTTTTGTTTTTTTAGTTTCAATTAAAAACTATTTTTTTATCCCTATATCATTTATGGTCACTTATTATAATTCTTGTCATAATAAAAAGAGAATTAAAAATAAAAAATGTTATGTTTTGTAAGGATTAAAAACAAAAATTGATATATTTATAGAGGCATAAAATCAAATTTGCTATATTTGGAGGGACAGTTGGTAATAATTTTAAAGACTAAAACAAATGATAAGCCTAATTAAAATTACATTATGTATTTTTCTAATTTTAAAATAATACTAAATTTATAAATGTAAAATTTATGAATGAATCTTGGCCTTGTAAGGGAATGTGGCTTCCTCTAATATAAACTTTTTACAACCAAAAATTTATGAATAAATAATATGAAAGGAATTGTACCATTGTGATATTGCTTATGTGGAGTTGGTTATAGTCTCTAGTGTTTACAGTAGAGAAAATTGGATTGTTGGGAACAAGAAAGAATGGCCATGGTACAAATTGAGAGCTTGAGATGGAGCGGTGCTAGTTTTGGTTGATAGTGATTAGAGAAGATGATGATCTGCAACTGCAATGTATGTAGCAAGATTCTCGTTAATCCTATTTTTCTCGAGTAAACATCCACTTTAGTCCTTAAAAGTGGTGGGGGTTGTCACATTAGTCTCCAACTAAAAAAATGTCAAATAAGTCCTTGAACTTAACTACTTACTATCATTTTAATCCCTAAATAAATGTTAATATTATCATTTAAGTCACATGTTTCTTTTGAATTTTGGAGTAATGTGATTGTTGATGTGCACTTTCAGGGACTTTTTTCTTTTAATTTTTTTCAACTCAGGGACTAAGATGACAACGCCTTCCAATTTCATGGACTAAAATGACTGTTTACTCTATTTCTCTCTAAATTAGGGAGGTCTTTGTGGTTTTTTTTTTTTTAATCTTCATAAGAATGCTGACCTAGGTCCTTGTACAAAAGTGTGAGAAATCATTTATAATTTTCTATAGATTTAATTACTCATTTGATCCTTATACATGCACAATCTTTACATTTCAATGCTTACACCTAGATATTACTCATTTAGTCCTTGTACGAGCACTTTCAATTATATTTTGATCCCTACTGTCAAATACTATTTAATGTTATTAACTATGCAATGGTGTGGCACTAACATGGCGTTAAAGTGGAATTGACATGTTTTCACTTTACGTTTTAGTTCCTATACGAGCAGTTTTTACATGTTTTATTCCATTTCAACACCTCTCCCTTCTCTTCTTCCTCCTCCTTCTTCCTATATCCCTTCTCTGATTCCTTCTCTTCTTTTTCCTTATCAACACCTCCTTCCTCTTTTTATTTTATGAGTTCTACTTCTTTTAAATCCTCACACATCAACCTCATTGACCCTAAATCAAAAAGTCTCAAGGTTGTAGAGTTCAAATGTGCTTCTTGGACAAGATGAGGTAGCCTGCAAGAGGCAATTTGTGTGGGCATTGCTTGCAGTGGTGGTGACTTGCTACATTTTTTTTAATCTTGTTACATCAAACATTAGAAACATAGAAGTTGCCATTTAATTTATTTTCTAGATCATATATTAACAGAAGGAAGATGCAGGCTCATCGACAAGAAATAATGAATGAAATGCTTAAGTTGTAGGTTGGTTGATTTCTATGGGGAGAGAAAAAAAGGGAGAAGGGAAGGAGAAGGAGAAAGAAAAAAAGGAAAGAGAAAAAAATGGAAAAAAGAAAAGAAAAGGAGGAACAGAGGAGGGGCCCCATCGCGAAAAAGCCTTTGGTGGCTATGCATGGTAGAAGCATTTTTGTTTTCAAATTTCTTTCAATTTAACAATCGTCAGAAAATTCTTATGATTTTACACTACTAGTTTCAATTTTGTGGTAGCGTTAAAGAACATAAAGCCAACAGAGTTGCATGACAACTAACGACAAGGACTAAAACATAAAAAAAATGCTCATATAGTAGTGGCGTAGATACCCAAACATTTGATGTAGCAAGATTAAAATGATGCAGCAAGGGTTTGATGCATCGTATATCTCTAAGCATTAGACCCTTCAACATCGTATATCTCCAAGCATTTTATGCAGAAATATTAAGATGATGCATCAAGTCACCAACATTGTAAGGAGTGGCCACACAAATCGCTACTCATAGGCAACCTCATCTTGTCCAAGAAGCGCGTCTAAACTCTAGAACCTCGAGACTCTTCGATTTAAGGTCAATGAAAATTAGTTAATACAAGAGGATTTAAAAGAAGTAAAACCAGCAAAATAAAAGGAGGCAGGTGTTGACAAGGACTAAAACATTAAAAAAAAATTGCTTGTATATAGACTAAAACATAAAGATTGTGCAAGTATTGGGACTAAAACGTAAAATTAGTGCAAGTATAAGGACTAAAAAATAAAGCGCAAACACATCAATGTCACATCAAGACCATATTAGTGCAATGCCATCACACAGTTAACGGCATTAAATGGTATTTGACAATAGGGACCAAAACGTATTTGAAAGTGCTCATATAAGGACTAAAATGAATAGTTTCTAGGTGTATAGACTAAAATGTAAAGATTGTGCAGGTATAGGGTCCAAATGAGTAATTAAACATATTCTTTATTATCCACATTAACTACCACGTACGTATGCTATTATTCACACATAGTCCCATAAGAATTGACGATAATTGTCCTTTATAATACCCTTTTAAAAATGTAGCATTAATGTTCTACAACCTGCCCTAAAACTATTCTTATATCTAGTAAGGCAAGAATACAATCTATGGAATTGTGGTGGAAGTTAGGTTGAGATATGGTATCTATTATAACAGTGGATTCAAGATTAAACCTGGCAAATTAGGTCGCTTGATCTAGTTTGATCTAAGCTTATTGGGCTAGAGTGTGAAATTAGGTCAGGTTGGGCTAGTCTGAATTTCCTATAAGCGAATTTGATGCCCAACCAAGTCATATGTCAAGCTAGTGAGCCAAATTAGCCCTAATTAAAACTAAACAAATAAATAAAATTAAACATATTTAATATACAAAATTCTAAGATATATATATTTATATATTAAAAAATTAAAGTTAAACATGGCTAATCATAATTAAAGTTAAACTTGGCTAATCGACCAAACAGACCCAATTTTTTTGGACTTTTATTTAAGGAGCCCAACTCAACCCTAATTATGGGTTTTTGGATTAGTCCATCAAACCAGGTTCAATTGCTAGCTCTATTTAGGATTAGGTGGTCAAACAGGATTTTATGATACTTTGGATTATTTGGACACATATGTTAAATGATTTATGCACGTTTGTTGCCCAAAAAATGATCATCATACACTCAATTTTTAGGGTGTATAGGTAGAAAGAAGAGGGAGGTAGAAAGAAAAAACAAAGACAGAAAATGTAATAGGAAATGAACAAAGAGATACAAAGAAAAGGGTGAAAGTCGAATGAAGAAGAAGGTGAATGTATGATAATAATAACTCTTGTTACTCAGTGCAACTAGATTTAGTTGGTAAAAAAGAAACAAAATTTCTTTCACTTTTTTTATTCATTCTTGTGATTAGCAACCATAGGAGAATCCCTTTACCATTTTGTATAAATGGTTTATTCTATTTGTACAAATATAATAGAGGGAAACATTCAATCTTAATCCACGACATGTTAGACAGGTTATATTGAACTCATTTTTCTATTTTAACTTGATGTTTTATTCATACAATAATTTATACAATACTATTATTTTCTCTCTATCTTTCTTCATCACATCATTAATTACATCTCATACATCTCTTTCTGCTTTCTATTTCTATTTCTTTATTGTAAGGTTTTTGTACAATTATAGTACAAATAACATTTCTGTTTTTATTTGAATGTCCTTAAACTTGTCTCTAAGTTCATATATATGTCAACGATCTTTTTTTTTTTTTAATTGTTGTTGAAGCATGTCAGCAATCTGTTACTCGTTGCAAAGATGATGGATATGCTACAATATCAGGGATTAACATTTAAATTAACCAATCCCATTAAATTAAAGTAAATTACCAGCACAATCTTGAGGTTAAAAACAAAACTTTAGTCTTTATCTTTTAATTAGTCGTCTCTCATTTATCGTATGAAAAAGTGTTTGGAGTGTGTGAATTAACTTTAAGATAAGGCATTTTTTTCCCCATAACCTCAAAAAAAGAAATTACAATAAATTTTAATTCAAGTACTAATTAAAGAAACCTTTATTAAAAAAAATTAATACACTTTTTGAAGTGAAAAATTATTAAATTTTTGCTCAAAAACCTTGAAACCATTTATTAAAAAATCAAAAATAATTAATATTAAATAAAAAATAATAATTTGATAAATTTAAAACTTAAAAGATGTCTTGTTACTCATTCAATTTTTATTTTTAATTTCTTCACGAGTAATTTTAAAAACATATTCATTAAAAAAAAAAAAGAACTCAAATTATTATGACTTTAAAAAGTTATAATTTGTTTTGATGGACTAAAATTTAATAGTTATTAATTTTAAAAATTATATAATTTATAAAACTCATGTTATTAAAAAAAACTATAACTTGATCGAAAATCATTGTAAATGACGAATTACCGGATACCCTGGCTTTGAACTGCATCAAATCCCCACTATCCAAAACTAAATTTTATCCACTGTAATGTATGTATGGTATAAATTATAATTTTTTAATCTATTATTTTTAATTGCAATCTATTTATCTATTTATTTATAGTATAAAAGGTCTTACTAAAATGTCAAATAATTTTTTTCTACATTTTTATTTTATAAAGTTCTTTCAGTTATTACTTATTTAATTTTTTTATTAACTTTTCGTTAATGTCATGTATCTATTTTTTTACACTTCATGTTTCCACCCTTTCAATATTTTTTTAATTTACTAAAAAAATTTATTAAATGAAAAACTTAAAAGAAAAATTTAAATATTATATATGAAATATTAAAAGATAATAAAATTTACATTAAGCAAAAAAATAATTAATAAATATTATATGGGAGTATATTTTTCATTTTTCTCTATTTAAGATATATATATATATATATATATATATATATATATATATATATGGGGATAGATACATACATACTTGCATATGTACATAGATAATAAACTAAGTTTTTAAAATTTATTAAAATTAATGTGATTTTAACTCTACTTATTTAAAATTTAGAAAAAAATCCTTCAAATAATTTGAAAAAATTGAAAGTTTGAAAGGTTAAAAATTAAATCATATAAATAAAAAGTTAGTAAAAATTAAATGAATTAATTAAATAAAGATTAAAAAATAGCTTGTAACTATTTGGTAAAAAAAACCTTAGGATTATATATAGATTTTAATTTTAACTAGTTAAATTGTTACTTAAAATAATGAAAAGAAAATAATAAAGGTAAAATAAATTATGTTTTTCTTGTAAGTTAAAATTAACTTATGCATAAGCTAGGTTAATTTATAAAAATGCACCAAAAAGGTTAATTTATAGAAACTCTCTCTTAATTTTTCCAAACGTTGATTTTAATTAATAAGTAAATCACCAATTTAGCCCCTGAAATTGTAATGATTAATTCAATTGGTCCCTAAAGTTAATAAAATGCTAAAATGATGATTGAAATTGTACATTGTCAGTCAATTTAGTCCCTTAAAAATAGACAATCAAATTAGTCCCTGAAATAAATAAATGATAAAATGATTCCTGAAATTATGAATTATCAATTAACTTAGTTCCTGAATTTGTAATGATCGGTCAAATTGGTCTCTAAAATTAAAAAGTCTTAATTACACTTTTTGGCTCCTAACTTTTAGAATTTTGTTAATTTTGTCTCTAAAGTTTTTTTTTTTTTTTTACACATTTTGCCCCTAAAGCGCAATTTAGAAAATGTTAAAAATGTTGAAGGTGAGATTTGAACTTTTGACTCCTTTCTTCTCCATAACTACCAAAGTTATTAAGTTATTCAACTTATTTAATTAATATATAAAAATATATAATATATATCATTTTTGCCTTTTTCTTGATTACATTTTTAGTTCTCCAAGTGTTTAAATTTATTGTATGAAAAATTATAAAAAGTTAAGATGATAAATTTATTTCTTAAATATCTTTATTTTAATCATATAAAATTTATAAATTATACACATTTATTTATTAAATTATATAAAATTATTCATTATAATATCTTATAAATGTATTTATTAAATAATTTTATTTTTGAATAACTACCCTATAAATAAAAGGATGAAAGATGTATAAATAAATAATAAATTTGTATAATTAAAATTAAAATTAAAATATTTAATAAATAAATTTATCATGTTAACTTTTAATATTTTTTCATACAAATATAAACATATATTTAGGAGATAAAAAATGCAATTAACAAATACAGTAATGATATATATAATATATTTTTTATATATAAACTAAACAAGCTAAATGATTTAAAATTAGGATAAAATTTGTAAAATTATGTATGTTTAGGGTTAAAATGTGCAAGAAAAAGTGTCATTAAGTGCTTTTAATTTTAGATACCAATTTGATTGACCATTACAATTTAAAGAATCATTTGTCACGTTATTTATTTTAAGGACTAATTGGACTGTCTATTATAATTTCAGAGACTAAATTGATTGATAATATACAATTTCAAGAACCATTTTACTGGTTTATTAGTTTTAAAGATCAATTTGTCCAACCATTACAATTTTAAAAACTAAATTAGTAATTTCCTTTTTAATTTATTTAATATTATTACATTCTTCTCTTATGAATACAAAAACTTATCCACACATATCCTTAACGTGGTTTTAACTGCACAAGCACTTTTATAGTAATGGGAATCTTGTTCTGCAAATGACACGTCACGCATCTGTGTTTCAAATTGTTCATAAATGATCACCGACCCATAGAAAACAGACAAGACAGCAACACTTCAACGATGGCAACAGTGATCAAAGTGGCGGCGCTTTCTGGTTCCCTCCAAAAAACTTCATCCCACTCAGGCCTCATCCGTGCTGGTTCCCTTTGTGTCCCTTTTTTTACTATTATTCTTAGTTTTAGTTTCTTCTTTGATATGCTTACAAATTATTTTATTTTATTTTTCTAATTTGGTGAATGATGATGGGGGTTTTAGCAATTGAGTTGAGCAAAGGGGCAATTGAAGGCATTGAAATTGAGTTCGTTGACATTTCGGAGCTTCCCATGTTGAACACTGATCTTGAGAACAAAGGAACTTACCCACCTATAGTTGAAACTTTTCGCCACAAGATTCTTCAAGCAGATAGTGTTCTCTTCGCTTCTCCCGAGTATAATTACTCTCTCACCGGTACCATTTTTCTTTAAATTCATCACGGGTCTTGTGTTTTTCTGTCACGGGGTACTCATGCACACCCAAAAAAAAAAATAATGGGTCATTCATTTTGGTATGTACTGCTGCTACATGGCGATTAGGATTAATTTTGATGATGGCTTTTATCTTAAAATTTTAGTTTAGGCATAATTCAATCTCAAAAGCTATCTCGGATTGCCTTCATTTATTTATATGTACTATTTTAACCATATCATGGATTTTTAATACACTCCCCTCACATTGAAGACTAAACATCTTGAGCATGAAATTCACTGGATTGAACATCTGGAAATGATCTGATAACAGTCTGGTAAGAGGTGGCTCGATGAGCCCAGCAACAATTATTAGGATAGACTTTGATACTATATTAGAATTTGAGTTTGAGCCTAATACAATCTCAAAAATTAGTTCATGGAGTAAAAGTTGTCCCAACTTATATATATTGTTTTGGCCACCAGTAAATGTGGGATCTCCAATACTACATGTAGTCCCTTAAAATATGTGTTTGTCATTGATGGGTGTATTTGGTTTGGATTTTTTACTACATACGTTACGTTCTTTCTTAGATGGATGTCTCTGTCTTATTTTGTTATATCTGTTTTGTTCTTTTCGTAAATCTCATAATTATGTATATATTTTGGGAAAAAAAAAACTGAAACAAAAAACACTCTTAGTACCTTTTCTCACGAGATAAAAACAATAAAATTAACATTTTTTTGCACTTAAATAAACAGATTGTTGAATTCATAATTGAGATCTCAAGTCCAATAACTTTGTTCTGTATTTGATAAATTAAGATGGATTAGTAAATTACATTGCAAATTATAGCATCATAGACAATTTTAGACTACTAATATAACACACACTATGTAAGCATCCTGCTAACTTATGTTAATTTTGGTGCTAGGTCCACTAAAGAATGCAATTGACTGGGCATCTAGACCCCCAAATGTTTGGGCTGGCAAAGCTGCAGCAATTGTAAGTGCCGGATATGATGACTTTGGTGGGGGAAGGGCACAGTATCATCTTCGCCAAATTGGAGTGTATCTTGATCTTCATTTCATCAACAAACCAGAATTCTTCCTCAATGCATTCCAGCCCCCTAGAAAGTTTAACAGGGATGGTGATTTGATTGATGAAGAAGCCAAGAATAAGTTAAAGCAAGTTCTTCTATCCTTGCAGGAATTTACCCTTAGACTTCAAGGCAAAGGTTGAGCCCGAGGCTACTCTACTATCTCAAAATTTGTTGAGGTAAGTTATGGATTTTAGAAATTCCAATGTGATTCAGAACTTGCATGACAACATTATGACATTGATATGAAGATTGAGTTTGCATTAGCTCTCTAGTTACATTTGGAATAATGCTTTATGCTGCCCTCTTTTTTGTGTTGAATAATCACATCAAACTATTCACATTGATCTAACTCATGTGCTTGTTACTGCCTTCTTGTGATGGTTTCAGGTTTACTACTAGTTATGAATACAATCCAGAGAGTTTCAGTTCAAGGTTGATGAAATTCAATTTTATATGTTAAAGAATCACAGCAAATTATTCACATTTGGTCTAGTATATGTGCGTTTGTCTTCCAAGCACATTGAAGATCATCCGGATTCACATTTGCATGACTTTGCTCATTGAATCAGGTTTTGCTTTGTCAGAACTTTCTAATCTTGGCTCAGTAGGACCCTATTTAAAGAAACTTCTCCATGAGCACTTATAGAAAAAGAAAATAAGAAGATAAAATGAATTGAGTTTTTCTCAATTCCCATAACTTAAAATCAACTTATACACTTTAATTTTTATACAAGTTCTCTTATTTAACTTCTTCAAAAGCTGAGGTGATAAGTTGTTTTTAACTTACAGAAGTTCAATTTATTTCACTTTCTTATTTTTTTTTCCTATAAATGTTTCTGAAGAAGTTTTCTAGGCCTAGGTTTATAATGGTATCATGGGATGAGCTATGTTATCCAGAATCAAATTTTGTTAAGATGCTAAAAGAACTAACACAGTTCACCTACAAGTCAATTGGCTGTACTCTTATAACATATGTTTAAGCTAGTAGGTGCCAGATTTGGCATAATGCCAAATCAATGTGCCATTAACATTGCTAGAGATCAACCGGGTGGAAAGGAATTGTACCGTTCTTGTGATCAAATAGAACTCTTAACAGGTAAATTTTGCCAACAACCCTCAATTTGGCTTCTTTCAACAAGGAGCTAACAGGTCAATTTTATCTATTAAGAGATAAATTTTCAAGGTTCTCTTCATGATGTAGCTATCAGTATTCAGTGCCCTCATATCTTTGGTTTGTTCCTTGATGATTACACCCCAAATGCGGTGTTGTTTTGAAAACTTCCTACCAACCTGACCCAGCACTTTTCCATACATAAGAGCCATTGCTTGAGCTATGATGACCAAAGATCATAGTGAGAAGGAACAGGCTAGCCCAATGAGAGATTTGTTTACTTTAAATGAAAGAATTATATATTGGGTCTTTTTGCCAATATATGTGACTTTTTTGTCAATATATGCAGCTTTATTATTCTATAAAAATTAATAACAAATAATTTTTTATTGATGAGTCTAAAGCTTGAGCTTTAGTAGCTTTACCTTTAGTTCAATCTTGAAAAGGAAATACACACTCCTCAATACTTTGCCTCACTAAAAATCTTGTTCACCAACTAGCCTACAAGCTTATTTTTTCCAAAAGTGCTTGATTCACCAGATGAATTTCCAAGCCCTTGTCACTATGCTTCTTTTGCTTTTTGTGAAGTCCAAGATTCAGGATGTGTGTCGTTCATTGGTATAAATTTCTTCCCAGCCCACTCAATATTGGACCCTTTTTGTTTGGTTGCTGTTGCTCTCTACCCATTTGGGTCTTGGGCATGAAGTCTTCATTACATGACCAAAATGAAAAAACGATGTTTTCATTCACTCTATGAAGACAATAATTCCAACTAGATTATAGTCCAATTTGGATAAACTTGTTAACAAATTTTCGTAGGAGGAAAAAATAAAAAAATAAAGAAATAAAATGAATCAGTTTTTTTATAACTTAAAATTAACTTATGTACCTTAACTTTTTTACAAGTTTTCTTATTATATATTTTTCAAAAGGTAAAATGTATAACTTGATTTTAACTTTTAAAAATTTATTTATTTTACCTTTTCATTTCTTTTTCTATTAATGTTTATGAAAAAAACTACTAAAATTAGATCTACGCACTCTAAACTTGTCAGTAAGAGTAGTGCCTCAGGGCATCTCTAATGGAAGAACCAATTTTGAGTTATTAAAGTGACTTTTTGTGGGTCCTGCAGTGTCGTGTAAGATTAAGAACTTTTATCAATTTTTTACTCTAATAGTAGAACTCAATTTGGGTTCTTAACTTACTTTTTGTGAGTCCCACAATAGACCTCACATTTTTATATACTTATGTAAAATTGTTATTATTGAGAATTAAAATAATTGTTTATATAAATTTTAATCAAAAGAAAAATATCAAAAATATTATTAATTAAATTAAATTAAATACATATAAGTAAAAAATCAAAAATATTATAAATTTAATTTATTTATTTAATTTATGATGAAATACAAAATATTAGATAAATATAAATATTACATTTTGTTATTTTCATGTCTGAAATGTTTCCAAATGTGCTCCACCAAGTCTGCTTGAAGTTGCCGATGAATATTTCTTTCACAAGGATGTGCTCTCATTTGTAGGTGTGTTACAAAATCGGGATGAGAACCATTAAATACTTCACCCGTTGAGATGTCATTATCTTCATGATCATAACCAAAATTACCACCATATGTATGTCATTCGTCTTCAGCAATGACGTTATACAAGATGATGCATGCAAACATTATATGCTTGATTGCATCCATGTGCCAAGCATGCACTAAACCACGTATAATTACAAATCAAGATTGAAGTACACCAAATGCTCATTTCACATCCTTTCTTGCTAATTCTTGATGTTGTGCAAATAATTTTCTTTTTTTTCCTTGTGGCATTGGGATGGTCTTCACAAACGTAGCCCATTTCGAATAAATACTGTTCTATTAACCGTACTGTTCTATTAATCGTAAATTTCATGGCGGGGGCTTTTCCTTCCAAAACATCATTAAACACATTAGATTGGTTTATCATCTTCATCTCATTGTTTAAACCTGCAATTCCAAAAAATGCATGCCAAATCCAAAACAAAAGAACGAGTTCTTCAGAGTTCTTGTATAAGAACGATTCTTACACTGTGGAGGACACATGAGACTACTCCAACAGTAAATTTTTTAGGAACTGGTTCTTATGTATGAGAAACTATGTCAAGAACCACTGGTGGAGATGGCCTCAAGAGTGGAACTAGACCTCCTTTTCTCATTTGATGAATAGCTCGACTTTTGGTTGCTGGTATTTTGGCATAAGTAACTAGGCACAAAATGTTCTTTAGAATTAATTCAGTTAGTGTAGTTGTGTACATGAATTGTAAATAGGAGTGTAAATGAGTTGAGTCAAGTCAAGCACTTAAAGTTTAAGTTTGGTTTGTGAAAAAAAAAAATAGGTGGCTTAAGCTTGACTCATTTATTTAAACTAACCTACTTGGCTTGTCTAACTCATTTAGCTTTTAAGAATTTTTTTTAAAATATTTTTTAACTTTATCAATTTAGTATTTACTAAATATTTTAATGCTACATGATAATCTACATATAGAAATATGTGCTTAACATGCAATATGTGAAATTCAAACATTCTAAGTTATTAAATTTTTCGTAATCCAATAAATAAAAATTGTTAAATTTATAATACATCATGATTAAATAGTTATCTCATCATGAATTATCAAGAAAGATCATAGTTGCATAAATTAGGACACCAAAACAATAAGACAAGGTTCATGGTACTTACCTCTTGAAGCCATTGTTCTTGAAGATTCCCTTGAGTCTTCTTGAATCTACACAAATGCCTTTGAGTACACTTGAAATGACTTTATTTACAAGATAGGATCTTCCTCCCCTTCTTTCTCAAACTTGATGGGTAAGTACATAGACTAAAAGTCTCAAAAAAGTCGTTATCATATGTCCTAAGACACATATTTATAGAGAAAGTGGAGAAGGGATCTACCCTTTCATGTAAGGACACAATGGTTCATTCATGTCTCTTCGTCAAGAGTCATGTCTATTTAAATCATATCCTTTCATGAAGAGCTGCAATGGTTCCACCCCATCATAGTTCCATTCAACTATAGGCTACACCATTCAAGCACACTCACCATATGATGTCCAATATTCATTAATCACAAGATGAATATTATAGGACTCATCAAGATATCATTCAACCAATGTTTTAATAAATCAATGGAAGACCAACACTTAGAAATAAAATTTTCTAACAAAGAGTTCATAACATCTTAACTACTACCAAAAAGAAAATTTAAAATTAATTTTAACATTCTCAGCAAAGTTTTATATATTTCCATAACGAATATATAAATAACATAAGCTAGTAAAATCTTCATCATTATTTTAAATAAACAAGTTATTCACAAGCATTTAATATTGAGCTTATAAAGCTTGGGCTTAAGTTATTTAAATAATTGAGTTCAATCTCAAGCTTGAATTTAAACAAACGAGTTTGATTAAGCATTTAATGAGTTGAGTTTAATTTACAAATAGCTCAGCTTATTTATACCCCTAATTATAGGAAAAAGATCCTTTCCAATTTTTTAAAATTGGATAAAATATTAGTCACTATTTATTTTTAATATTTAATAATTTTAATGTATGAAAGATAATAAAAAAAAGAAAAATATATCAATGTCGGTAATATTCTAATTGTTTGTGCAAACATGCCAACCTGATTATTTTTAAGCATTATTGGTCATTAACATTGGAGTTATTATTATCTTATACCTAACTTCTCTTTCATCTCACTTTTATCCCATTTTTCTGTCTATCTCTTTGTTCATTTGTCACCATATCTATCAATTTCTCCTGTTCCTTTTTTTTTTTTCTCTATTTCTCCCATTATTTTACCCATACACCAAAAAAATGAGGTGTACTTTTAAATAAGAACAGTTATATTGAACAAGAGCATTTTTAGCTGCCATTCTTTAATGAGAGTGTTTTTAAAGATTTTTTAACCTCTTATCTCTTCAACCTATCATTTTCAATACTTTTAGTTTTAAATTAAATTTCAATATTTTTTAAAGAGATTATCAATAATTAAAAAATTAACATTATATTACAATAATTGTTTATTATAAATTTAAAATATAATTTATATGTTCAAAAACATTTATTTATTATAAATTTTAATTATAATATAATTTATATATTCAAAGGTATTTATTTATTATAAATTTAAGTTATAAAAAATAAATATTTATTTTGTGCAATGCACAGGTTAAAATACTAGTTCACTTTCATTTGAATACTCTTCTTTCATGAAGATGGACTTCACTTTCCTAACATACATCTAATATATCCTCTTATGCTTTTAATATCAACTAAATGATTTAACAAGTTGTAACTGAATATTAAAAACCAATTTCATATATATATATATATATATATATATATATATATATATATATTAACTTCAAAATTCAAATATGTTCCTAACATGCATATGATATTCCTTCGAAAGCGTTTTTGCTGTCATTTTTCAACTAGAGTATATTTAAAAAAATTTCTTAACCTCCTGTCTCTCTCAATCCATTATTTTTAATATCTTTAGTTTTAACTTGAATTTTAATTTTTTTAAAAAAATTATCAATAATTAAAAATAATATTGTATAACAATATAAAATATTTATTATAAATCTAAAATATAATTTATATATTCTAAAACATTTATTTATTAAAATTGTAATTATAATATAATTTATATATTTAAAAGTATTTATTTATTATAAATTTTAGTTATATAAAATAAATATTTATTTTATACAATACACAAGCTAAATACTAATAAATTAATAATTAAATCACATCAAAGAAAAATATGTGACAACCCATGCATCAGCCGGTACCGTACTAGTAATTTTAATATATGAAAGATAATTAAAAAAAAGAAGCATAAATGGTTAGATTTATTTAATTGTACACTTTTCAGCTTTTTTATAATGGGAGAGGATCCGTGCTCCCAAGTGTACTGTACAGGTTTGAATTGATTTTCCACAACGAGCTGTCTCTTTTCCATTCCTTTATCTTCTTTCCCTTTCACTCTTATACTATGAGTTTCTTAGGAAAAAAAAAAAAAAAGGGACAAAATTATCCTTTTATTCAATAAATTATACAACATGAAAATTTGTAATCAAAGAAAATTTGTAATGAATAATTGATATTGATAAAAACTTTAGCTATAGTAATTATTAAAAAGAAAACGTGTGGTACATATTTAGGACAATTTGACAAGGTTTGCGATCCGTTTGCTTGCGCAAACACCTGATATGCTTTCAACCTGTGATGTCTTTGTTTGTGAAGATCGATTAGAAAATTAAGATTTCTGACACTGGAAGTCCATGAGTATTAGATAGTTTTATTAATTGAAAACGTTCTGAAGCATTTCTTTCAGCCAAATATTTTATTATTATTAAAATAAGTTAAAAGTTACTTTTCGTTGAGATTAAATTGATTCCAAAATAAAAAGGCACTAAGGATCAATTTAATATATCATTAATTTTTAATACAAGTGCATTACTACTAATTTATCTCAGGACAAATTCTCTATATTATATTCTAGATATTTCAAACAAACAAGGTAGATTAGTAATTCTATGAATTAGTTTGTTTGTAAGCAATAATGTTGAATTCTTTATTAGTGAATTCTAAGGTGAGAGACCAAAAAAGACTTTCACATCATTAGATATATTATTAAAATTAATGAACGACTGAAACAGAATACAATTATTTTTCATCTCAATTGTTCATTTATTTTAACAATATATTCAACGATTACTTTTAATCTTATATGGGTGAGAAACCTTTTTTGGCTCTTCACCTTAATGGTATGCTTGGTTAAAAAGAAAGAAAATAGAGAAGAAAGAAAACAGGAATAACGAAATTTTTTTGTTTTTTTGTTTGGTAGAAAGAAAAAATAAAAGAAAAATTAATTTTTAGAAACAAAAATTTAATTTTTTCTTTTTTTATATATATATATTTTTAATTTAAATTTCAAATTTTTTTTTTCACTCATATTTTCCATTCACCCAACCAAATAGACCGTAAATCTCACCTTCTTTATCAAGCAATCATAACATATCATCGGAAATGAAGGTATAAAATTTTCAAATATCTGACTCAATTGCGTCAAGTTTATACATATTTTCAAATTGATCTAACCTTTTTCTCACAGCATAAACACTTCTGCAATGATGTCCAAATATAACCAATCTTGAAGCAAATTCAAGTTGGATGGGGCAAAGTCCGAAAAATGGAATAGTATATTTGGTTAGAAGGAAAAAAAATAAAAAAAATATATAAATAACAAAATATTTTCTTTTATTTAATTTTAAAAAAAATAAAAAATTAATTTTTAAAAACAAAAATTTAATTTTTTTTTTTATATTTCTTTTAATTTAAATTTTAATTTTTTCTCTCCACTCATATTTTTCTTTCACCTATCTAAATATGCCATAAATAGCTCCCCAAGTATCAAACCAGAGCACACAAGAACCCGATGGTACCCCACACCTTGTGTTGGTTAGCCAATCATGACCAAAATCAGCACTCACAAATCACAGGTTACTTTCTTTCTTTATTCTCTCAATTATATTATATCACCGTGTCCTTATTCAGCCGTACCTTAGATTCCACTCAACCCCCACACTCACTTTTTTTTCAAAAGTGATTGATTCTGGTGACGTTATGAGAGACACTGTCCATGTCAGTGTCTTCATGTCTGCCACACTGTTCCGCCACCCTACAACTCTGCCATCTACGGCCATGAGGGGTGGTTGGGGTTAGTGGAAACTTTGTCATATCAAATTATCAAAAGGGGTTATTGCCACCCCAAAAATCTGCCTCTGGGGTCACATTCTTCAATTGGGTTGAAATTGGATGCAATTATGCGAAGTGGAAAAAACTGGGCATGAGGCTAGGGAGAGTGAAGGAAAGAAGTGAACAATTTTCCAAATTTGTTGCAATTTGCTAATTTGGTGTCTGCAATCAGCACAACTTTATCGACACTTTACTTTCATTCCTTATTATCCCCAAACTCCCACTCTGCAATGACGTTAAATTTCGCACCTGTTTTCATTCTCTTTTGCTCAGACTCGGAATATGAACCAGCCTTTCATGCAGGTGAGTTTATTAAATCATTTTGAATAAGAATAGTTCTAAGTTTTTTAAAATATTTTTTTTACTAATACATTAATCTATTTATTAAATAAAAAAGTCAAATATTTGTTTATATTTTTAAGACATCAAAATTAATTTTTATTTAATATCTTTTTATGAGTTAAATTTTCATATATTATTAGTGTAAAATTTTTTATATTATTATCTAATTAAAAATCACATTTGATTTAACTATTTAAATAATTGTTATAAAAATTTAACAATCTTATCATACATAACACTTTATAATTGGATGATAACATAAAAACTTTACACAGTTAGTATATTAAAATTAATGTTTTTTATAAAATATTAGAAAAAAACTGTGAAAAGAAATTATTGAAAGATAGAAAACATTAGTCAATTATTATAGGTGTTCTTAATGATGTTTGAATTACCACTACCATTTCATATTATTTGCTTTAGTAACGTATATTTTTAAGAAAATTATTAATTAAATAAATTATAATGATAAAATAATTTTCTTCAACGAAAATATCTTTATTAAAAAGGTGAAAATATAATTGTGAGTCCATTTAAATATGAGTTTAATGGTCATATACTGTCAGTATAAAAAGTTTTACACTGTTATTTAATCAGAAATTACCATTAATGTGAATTTTAAAGTATTTATTAAAAAAGTCAACAAACTTACAATAAATTGTGATTTGTAATTAGATTAATTCACTGTCAGTGTATGACCATTACACTCTTTAAATATTTAGTAAGATACCAATAATGAAGGTATTATTGAAAAAAAAAATGCTCTCTTAATTTTCTAAAATGATAAATGCTTTAAGAGAAAGTGAGAGAAAAAAAAAAGAAAGTTTTAAAATTTTGTTTTTAGAAGTCACTTTTTCTCTCTCTCGTTTTTTCAATTTCTCTTCAACCAAATAAAAAAAAAGTACCACTTTTGTTTTTTTCCTCTTTGTTTTCTTTTTTCTTATCCAAATATACCGTAAAATTGTTACCCTAGCTTTGTTTCTATGAAAATAAAGAAGGAAATAGAAACTAAGGAAATATAATAGAAATATCAAATTTTTACTATTTATTTGAAAGAAAAATAAAAAGAAATAAAATTTTTAGTAAGAACCACCATAAAAAACTTGCCTCCCACTCCAACACGAAATTGTCATGAAAAGGAGAGTTGATCTCTCTTTTCAATTTTTTTTTTGGTTTTAATTTCTTAAATAATTAAATAATTTTTTACAATACAAAAGATTAAAAATAATTAATAATTTTATGTTAACGAAAATTAATGGATTAAAATTATTTTTTAATTAGAATAAAAATATTTTCCATACAATTTTTAAATTTATTTTTACTTTCTTTTTCACTCATTTAAACAAGTAGAGAAAAATTACTTTATTTCTTTTCTTCTTATTTTTATCTATTCAAATAACACATCTTTTTTACTATATTTCTTTTTCTATTTCACTCCTAATTCAAACATAACATTGCTCTACGTTAGGTTAAAGTGAAAAAGGGAGAAAAGCAAGAAAAAACAATATAAATAATAATGTATTTCCTTTTATTTAGTTACATGAGAAAATAAAAAAGGAAAAAAGTTTGACCTTAACGCTGTGTTTGGTAGCGGTGAATTAGCGAAGAAGAGAAGAAAAGAGCGCGGAAGTGAGGCGATATTAATAATTTCTGTTCGTTTGGTATCGATGAAATAGCGAAGAAGTTTTTAAAATTTCGGTGGGTCCCACGTTAAAAAACTTCGTCGCAAATATGCGCGGATTTGCGAAGAAATGCGAACGTTTAACGCTATTTACGTTATTACCCTTTACTTTTTCTTACTTTTTTAACATTGTTGGCTTTCAAAAAAGCAAAAGTTGCTTGTTGCTTATCCTCATCGTTCTCCGGCGTTGGTTTCTCGTTGCCTGCGTGGTGGTGGTCGAGTTGATCTATCCGGTAATTTGAGCTCATTTTGGTCTCTTTAAAAAGGTAAGACTCTCTTTTACTCATATATGGTGAAAAATTATCCGATCTGTTTGTTATTCTAGAATAATTTAAGTGTATTATTGGTTGAAAATTTAGAATTTTTATGAAAGTTGGTGTTAAATATCGTGAGTAATTACAATTGGATATGGGGATTTGGAGTAAAATAATAGTTTGCTGTATATATCTGTATATTTTTTTTCGAAGAATTGAGAAAATATTATCAAAAAATTAGACAACAGTGTATGAAATATTCGAATATGTGATATGCTATATTCGAATATGCAATCACATATTCGAATATGTGATATGCATATTCGAATATGCATATCACATATGTGATATGCATATTCGAATATGTGATATTTATTAATTTAAAAAATAAAATAATATATATATATATATATATATATATATATATATAATTAATGATATATAATATAATTAAAATAAAATTATGTAGATGTAATTAAAAATAACTTATTATTTTTTTTAATTAATTTTAGTATTAATTAATGGCATGTAATTGTTGGTTGTTGAGATTTTTTTTTCTGTTCATTTCAATAGGTATATAATATATGGAATAGTGTGTGATTGTTATGTAATAACTATGAAAGGTGATGATATTGATTCTAATATGTTATTGTTTAAGACTTTTCTTTATATATATATATATGCACACATATTAAAACATGTGTTTAAATATTTAGACATTATAATATATTATATTTTTCAGAAAAAATGTCTTATGAAGGGATGAAAAACATAGACAATGACGAGTTGGATGAAGAGGAAATGTTAACTAATCAAATGGCTATGCAAGGACAAATAATAGGAAATGCCCAGCAGGAGGTGCATACAAGAATGCAAGTTGCGACAATGATATTGTTGTGTTGTGTAGGACATGCATTGCATACACTTAATTTGTTGTCAGGGAAAAGTAATGCATGGTTCAATGAATTTGCTCCTCAAAATGAGCAAAGGCGTCGAGAGTTAATGATGTATCTAGTTCATACAGAAAGGTGTCGTGATATTATAAGAATGGGGCTTGAAGCATTTATACAGTTATGTGAGAAATTAAGAAACACGGGTATTGTTAAGGATAACATACGGTCCACTGTAGAAGAGCAAGTTGCTAAATTCTTACATATCATAGGTCATAATGTTAAAAATCGCACAGTTTCTTTCTTCTTCCATCGATCCAGTGAGACTGTAAGTCGACATTTTCACAAGGTCTTACATGCTATAATTGCGTTAGAAGGTGAACTTTTAGTTCAACCATCGGGTAGGGACGTCCCAGCACATATCTTTAATAATAGCAGGTTTTATCCCTTTTTTAAGGTACACTTGTTAGATAAGAATTTGGTTTTTGTTACTTAGTTATTTTAACATCTTAATAACTATGTAATTTTCTTTTTTTTCCAACAAAGGATTGCCTTGGAGCAATTGATGGTACTCATATCTGAGTGAAGGTTGCAAGGGCAGAAGCCCCTCGGTATCGGGGTAGAAAAGATTGGCCAACACAAAATGTTTTTGCTGCATGTGATTTCGACATGAAATTCACATATGTCTTAGCTGGGTGGGAAGGAACTACATCTGACTCTAGGATATTAAAAGATGCATTAAGTAGGGAAGACCCACTAATAATACCCGAAGGTCAGTCAACATTATGGGTAATGTCTCCATTCTAAATATTTTTACAAATAGACTAGAGTGAGTAATCATAGTAAAAATTGCTGTGTAGGGAAATTTTATCTTGGGGATGCCGGTTTCATGCTAAAACGTCACATTCTTACACCATATCGTGGTGTTCGTTACCACTTGAAGGAGTATTCAATTAGAGGGCCACAAAATGCTAAAGAGTTATTCAATCTTCGACATTCATCCCTCCGAAATGTAATTGAAAGAACATTTGGTGTGTTAAAGAAGAGATTTCCTATAATAGCTAGTGGCACAGAACCCCACTATTCATTTGAAACTATGAGAAATATAGTGGTGGCATGTTGTATACTACATAATTTTTTAGTTGGAGTGGATGATGATGAGTCAATTTTAGTTGAAGTTGATCATGAACTACTTCAGCGTGATGCAGATAGATCCCAAACACAACAGCGAGATCATGATTATAGACAAGGAGCAGATTTAAGGGACAACATTGCAAATGCAATGTGGAATGCTTATGAACATTAATAACAATTAGTGTTATTTACTTTTTAATGTCGTTGCATGGAATGTAATAATATTTTACTTTATGTAATTTGTTGTATATGAAGAGATTTACATAACATAAACAACAATTATATTTGAAGCCTTTGTGAATGACTTTTTTTATTCATATATTTTTCTTATAAGTATTTTGTTGTATATTATTTAAATTTAATTTTTATGTAGCAAAATGAACAAGGGGAAGGGACAAACTGGTCAGAGTAGTCAGCCATCAAGGGAGTTAATGAGATAGACAGGGGATATGGACTACATTTTACTAAATGCAATGGTTGATGAAATCCACAAGGGTAATAGAGTAGACGGTAGTTGGACATCTGAAGCATATGCAAATATTGTACAAACCTTGAGAAGTGCTGGATTAAGGGATGTTACAAAGAACCACATTAAGAATAGACAAAAGACAATGAAGGATAAATGGCGTGAAGTACATGACCTATTTAATGGTCTCAGCGGCTTTGCTTGGAGTCCAATTACTAAGAGATTCGAGGCTGAGGATGAAGTCTGGGATGATCTTATAAGGGTAAATGATGTTGCTGTTCATTTCTTTTGCTACATAAATGTTCAAATTTGTTTGCTTAATATATAATGATATATGTAGGCTAAACCATCTGCTGCCAAATGGAGAACATGTCAAATCCGTCACTATGATCTACTTCACGAGCTGTATTCTTTTGATCGGGCATCAGGGTATATGGGCTTAACTCCACGACAATTACATCGTGCTCTGGAGAAGGATAATCAAACCATTGACCTGAATGATGCAATTGATGATACTACAATGAATGATGAAGATGTGAGAAACTTTGACGATATTCAAGTATCCCCACCAAATGTCGGATCATTCAGTCCACCTTATGCACAGTCCATTCCATCTATAGGGACTTCAGGTTCCCGTGGAACAAAAAGAAAAGCACCTATGGTTGATGTCCTTGATGCTTAAATGGACAAGCTTACTGCAGGTCTTGATAGGGTTGCAGAGGCAATTATAAGCGGTAATGCAAGATACTGAGAGTACACCTGGTTGGTCTAGTTATTTTAACAGAAGATACCTGAAGAAATTGAATATTTTCAATGTTGATGGTGTATGGCAATATTCTCAACAAAGGCTACATCAACAACAAGAAGAGCCTCAAGGACCGAAAGATGAAACTGAGGATGATGGAGGTTCTGTTACAGCTCAACAAAACAATCAAGAAAATATGTTAAGTCAAATTTGGTCTGGAATTCAAGGCTTACAACATGGATTGGATAATTTAGCTATTAATGTGCGCCAGTTGGACCAACGAGTTGAGGAAAAATTTACATACTTTGATAAGCGATTTGAAGAACTTGAGCATTATTTTCAGAATAGGCCATCTGAGTAGATTATATTTTATGTTTTTCTTAATTGTCTGTAATATAAATATTCTCTGTAAGACTTTAACCTTAGTTGTGTTTGCTTTTCTATAAATATTAAATTTTATAAGACTTTAATCTTGCTTTTCTATAAATCTTAAATTTTATATACAGGTAATTTCTGAATATAATGTAATATAGTGATAATTATATGAAGAATATAGTAAATTATTACAATAGTATATTTATAATATTATTGTGGTTTTATTTATAATAACATAATACAAAATATATGTTATTTTCAAAAATTCGTGCTTTCTGTAATGATCATATATTCGATTATATGACTAAAATAATCGAATATATAGACACCATAAAAAAATTTGTCCCTCTGAAATCGCCATATATTCGATTATGTCTTTTAACATAATCGAATATATGCACACTTTCAAAAATCCGTCCCTCTGTAATGCACACATATTCGAATATGTTGGTAACATATTCGAATATAGGTACCAATATATTCGAATATGTTGTACCATATTCGAATATATTGTTTCTGTATCGTTCCAAATCGGTAAGGTTATATATGTAATTTTATTATTTTACTCCAAATCCCCAAAAGTCAAAAAGCAAACTTCCTCTTTATTTATTCTCTACTTTTCTCAAACCAAACAACCTTTATTTCCACTCTATTTCTTACCTACTTCTCTTTTCTTCTCTTTTCTTCTACCTACTTCCTCTCCCTCTATTTCTCTCCTCTCTACTAAACAAAGCGTAAGAGAGAAGTACTTTTTTCTTATATATATAAAAGAATTTACTAAGGTACGTGCTTCTTTTTTTAGTTAGAATACGTTTGTAAGTTATAACTATAATATATTTTAAAATATATTAATGATGTAATTTGTTAATGCATGTTAACTAAACAATAAGTAGGTATATGTTAACAAATGTTTGTAAAATTTATTAATGTATATACATTTATTTTTTAATTAAAATATGTTAATAAATTATAACTAAAATATATCTTAAAATACACGCATAATAAAATTTGCTAATATATTCTAACTTTTATATATATATATATATTGGACTGAGCTGAATATTATGTGGATCCTAATTTATTGTGCTAGGCCTGCTATGCTAGCTGCTGCCAACCTGTTAACATTAACTGGTACGTTGCTAGCTGTTGCCAGGTTTTTTTCGATTCTCATCCCACCTTTTTTCTTTTTTCTGAATTTTGTATTTTGGAAATACATGAGCAAATGTTTTTATGAGTAAAATATATAAACAAATAATGTCAATCCAAATATAATTGTTTTAAGTAAAATTTTGAGTTTGAGTCTTATAAATAAATAAAAATAATTAAAAAAAAAACTCCAATAAAGTTGGTGGACAAAACAAATGTTCTTAACAATTTGATAATTTTGCATATACTCTGGTGAGGAAAAAATTATTTTAGAAGTTTTTTATATAAATATATGCTCATTATTTTTTGCAAATATATGTTCATTTTATGAATATATTGCTGCTATACATCACGTGGATTAGCGAATAAATAGTTCATAATGTTCAGTTTTTATTACCCACAGCTTTGTCACAGAAAATTATAATAATATACCCACAATACAAGTTACGTTAAAAATAAAATAATGATGATGTAAAATATATATATATAAAAGAATGGTGACGAAATTAGTAATATCTATTATTAAAAATTTATGTGTTCAGTAATTTCACGTGAATATAAAATAGGAGAAGTGAGACGAATGTAAAATTTAAGAGTAAATAACTATGAAAATAAAAACTAAGTTTATATTTTAAATGCCAAAACTTGAGGGTCTTTGCATTTGTATTTTTCTCCTTTTAATTGAGTCTTTAATAAAAAATAAATAAATTTTAAAGTAAACAATGAATTTTTTGATGAATAACAAAAATGAATGAATTCAATAATATTTAGAAGCTCAATTAATATCAAATGAGTTTTATATTGCATGAATGTTCAACCCCAAAAAAGGAGTAGAATAAGAAGAGCCTTTGCCCTTAAGCTATGTACTTGATTTATGAAGTTGGAAGCCACTTTTCAATATAATTATAACGATTTAGGCTAGGGTGGACCACAAGATAATATTGTTTAGAGTAAATTATACTGATATTTTCTAAAGTTTCATCAAATTACATTCGATACCTCTCATTTTTTTACTCCTACACTAACTTTTTTAATTATTTGAAAAATATTACACTAACACCCTTTATATATTACACTAACACTCCTTAATTGTTTGAAAAATATTACACTAGATACTCTTATAAGAGAGGTTGTTGTAATGGTTAAAAAAACATAAAATTTTGTGCAATTTCAAAAAACCTTAGGAAGTGTTAGTATAATTTACTCTATTGTTTATGGTGGACTAACAAATAATGGCAGTTAGATTTATGAATTTCAAATTCAACGGTGCAAATTAGATGCTTGCTATTGTCTCAACCAATTAATAATATATATATATATATTTTTTTATAACCACTGCAGCACCACCCATTCTGTTGGCGGCGACGACCTCGACCTCGACCTCAACCTCGATTTTTATCAGTCCTTTGAAGGGCAATAAAATGTTCAAGTGAAAAACTTGATGGCCATAACATTAATTATGAACCACAAAACTGAGATAAGAAATGCAAATGTTGTCCTTGTGTCTTGATCCGTGGCTCACCAAATATGATGACACGTTGCTCAATTGAAACATGGATAATAGATATTAAACATGCTAATAAATTCATTAAGAGCAAATAAGTCATCCTAATATTCTTTCATTAAGGGCCAAAAACTCATTGTGATGTATTTCAAAAAATAATTTTAAAAAGTGTTACCGGATACAACTTATTATATCAGGTAATATCAATTGATCTACTATACACCATATGCGTTAGTGGTTCACTGGAGCATTCGTCAATTATAATGCATCCAAAGCTTTTTAATATAATTTTCTTTTAATGGACGACAAATAAATCCAATAATGCATTTGCTGCAGTTGAATTTATCCAAGTATAAGTCCAACATAGTATAATTAAAAATCAAAATTTGACGGGTCATACTTGAAGAAGAAGAACATTAAAGTTAATGGCAGATTGTAAATGTTTATCTTTCTTTTCTTTTTTTTATATTTTAAAACCCAGAAATTTAATTATAAAATTGGAAGTCGTCAAAATGTTTTTTTTTTTTCATTGATCTTTTAAGTAAAACATTGAAACATTGCCACTATTCTATCAAGAAGCGACAAACATTACCACTACCAATAATCAGATTTTTAGTACATCGAGGTTGCTGCTTCTCAAAGTCACCTCAATATATGTAGATCCTCCTCCCAAAAGGCACATTGATTTTCTCGACCAATTGCTTCTTATGCATTTTACTTACAAGTCAGTCCAATTTTATTTTTTTTAAGTTAAAACATAAGATTTTGCGTAAATTATCTAAACTTCTACTACTAAACCAATTTTAGTGGATCTACATGTCACTCAATTCTAAGTATATATGTTATTGAAAATATTTTATCTATATGGACAATATTTTATTATTCCTGTTTTGGATTGGCACCTTAAGCAAAATTTTATGGGAGTGATTCTCAGATTGATAGATTATATTTACCTGACGTACTCTAATCTAATAAAACAATCAATTCATTTTGCTAGAAAATTAGAAGGTTGCAAGAGTCCTCAAGGTCTGGCCTACCAAAGGTTAGAGTTAAGAACATTATTTTTGTTTCAAATTATTTAACAAATCTCACGTAAATACATATTACGATAATAATTTAATTATATTTAAGAAGTATGTCCTTTCAAAAGGTTCTAAACATTATACTTGGTTCATATCTCTATGTCTTATCACTTCAAATGTCCTAAGGAGATAGTAAAATCAACCCTAATCATTGATCCTAAGATTAGTAACAAACATTTTATGGCTTCCCACGTTTCACGATGAGATGCAACTTGTAATATCTCAAGCACTGAAGAGAGTTAGGAGTGATAGTTGGTGCAAAAAGAGATAATGCACGAACAAATAGTGACTCCTAACAAGCTTTTAGCAGTAGAGACATATGAGTGAATCAAATATGCACCTAAATAAGAAGGATCAAGAAAGGTCAAGCATACTTGACTTGGGACAATTTTGGGATGGGTGACCTCTTGAGAGGTTTCCAAGAAAACATGTGAGTGGGGACAAAAACATCCCAAAAAGACTTGTGTTGATTTATGAGAACAGACATGTGTAACAAAAAAGAAAAACACAAGAAGGAGGGGTTGAATTGTGTTTTTAAAAACTATTGTAAAACTCTTTTGAAAAGGGGTATCGTCTGATCAAAAGACGAAATGTGTAAATCAATAAAACAGTTTTTAAAAAATCTTTTAACAAAGAATGATTCTTTTTACAAGTTTAAAAAAAAAATAACAAACAAAAGATACAAGAGAGATAAGAAAGATGAGACAATATTTTATACTAGTTCATCTTACCCTAGAGACTATATCCAGTTCTTGACACACAACCAAATACCACCAAAACTTCAACAAAGTTACAAGTATTCTTTTATCCAAGCCTCTTCAGGCTTAACCCAAGTAGTATTTCACTTGTCTTTTCAAGCAAACACTTAAATATTCTTTGAAAATCTTCAGCTTCCACCAATTTCACAAAGAAATGGTTAAAGGGTAAGATCTCACACTTAGATTGCATCTTATCAGACGAATATACATTGAAGCCCAAGATTTTACAACTGTTGTCTAAGTACTCTTTCCAAGAGAATTCTTTTAAGAACAAGAAAGAGCTAAGCACTAAGCGAAAGAATAGAGAATTTAGCAAGCGTTCTCTACCTTTAGCATAGGTCTTCTCTTTTATTTATAGTGCTCATCAAAAGTGTCTGTTGTGAGAGATTCAAAAGCATCCTTCCTCTGATGTCGCGTAAGCAGAAAATGTCTGTTAGAGCATTAAATGCAGCATTTAATACTTTTCACCAACTAGTCACACTGATAAGATAAAGCAATATACTTATCTTGCCTTTCTCATACTGAGCCTTATTGCAGTAGGCATGTTTTGCTTTTTAGTATTGACAAGTACATTGATGTTCTCTCTTTTTGGCAAATAGCTGTATCTTTTCAAAGGAGGGTACGTTGACATCATTTTTTTCGAGAAAGTAAGTATGCGAACTTCAAAACAGGGATCAATCTTGTGTAAAACATATGAAATAATCATTTAAACTAATAGATCTCAATATATTTTGTCTATGAGAATCAATCAACACAAGTTTTAAGTGTATCAAAAGCAAGCAAACAGACAATCATAGAACCATTAGTTTGTTTGGTATAGTCAAAATAAAATGAGGGTTATAAAAAATGTCCTTTGTCCTAACAATCTCCCCCTTTATAATGATGACAAACAACTATGATTTTAGAACTAGACCTTTTATGTGAGCATTATATTTTTAGAGAAAATAGCGCTATTGACAAATGATATGTTTTAGATTTAAATGAAATTTTGTTAGGAAAATTATTTATGTTTTCAACTAAGTGTGTGATATCAAAACTATAAATGTTTTTCATGTTGGCAAATAATAGTGAAACGCATCAGACAATATAAATTGAAAACATGCTAATAGTGTTATAAACACATCATAAATGTCCTTAATTATTAACAATTAAATAAATGAACTAAAAGATAATGATAATGATAATACTCCCCCTGTATGTATGCTTTCTCTGTTATCCTCCCCCCTTTCATCTTTCGTCTATCTTTCTCTTCTCCCTTTTTTGGCATCATTAATCAGAGGAGGCGGAGTCAAAGCTAGAGCTGGAACTAAATGATGAGTCTAACTCTGCCTTGAATCATTTGGCCAACTTAGTGAGCAAGACTTCAGCTCGTTTCCTTTATTGATTTTCATGGTGTAGCCTCCAAACGCTGAACAATCTTGTTCAACTCATTAACTTCTTGGAGAACATTTGTATCAGCTTGAGGAACAGAGGAAGAAGTGCTTGCACCATCTACATCAGCGGGTTCTTCTACAAAACACAAGTTATAAACATAAACAATAGGGGGACCATAGAACCAGAAATGGCCAACTGGGAGATGGACTTAAAATGTAGTGCCATCTGTAGAGAGGAAAACACATGTTTAAGGGAAATTGAAGAATATCTGGTTAGTGGGGTTGGACTCAGACAGAGATGGAAAGGGAATGACTTGGGTCCAGCAAATAAGATGAATTGCAGCTTCATGGCTTAGAATGTTCTTTTTGTCTGTAGAAAGACCAAAAAGTTCTTCAGAGCTTCAACATGATATTGAAGCCTCTAACGGTCTGAGCTTCATAGAATTTCTTTCCCTTTAAGTGTAGCAAGTTATGCATGGGTAAAGGCTATTCGTTTGATAATCAGATGTCGTCTTGGATCTCTTTGAACTTGGGCTTTTTGCCTTTGCTCGTAGATAGATTTCTACAATAGTATTGCTTTTGGCAGCATACTCTAAAAGTAGTCCACGTTCTGAGCAAAGTCCTTACTTCTCCACCCATCATTGTGGGAATGCTAACTTCACAGCTTACACATCTTTTCTCAAATATAGCCCTACGAAGTGTGGTCTTCATCTTCTCCTTGAGATAGTTATTCATGACTCTACCAAGCTCCCAGTCATTATCACCAAGACTCCATTCATTAAAGTCTAGACTGTCTTTTGGACGAAAAGTAAGTGGATAAGTTTTAATTTGGCCATGGCAAAAAGGGTAACTGATCTTGGGCTTGTAATTGTACGTTCTACACATGATCAATTATTCAAAGTAATTGCACTTGAGAAGGAAAGGAGAAATGTGGCAGTGAAGTCCTATTTGTCTCCATACTACATAACCTGGAGGGAACTTTGTTCTAGTGGAGGATGGGTAGACAAATATAGGAGCATCTTATTTTGGTATTATACCGCAGTTCCAGGATGAAGTGCTCAATGTGTGGTTCATATGATAGTGTAGGAGTTGTTTTGTCTTGTTTTACCATCTTCTCAGTATAGCCATATTTTACTAATAATGGCCATTCTTCTGCAATGATTGTCCTCTACATCTTTGGATTGTTCTTTTCTCCAAGGTCATATTCTATTAACACTTGAAGAACTTCGGGATCAAACGGTTCTAGTGGTTAATACTCCTTGGATTTCCTAATAATCCTTGGTTTCATTTTTTCATAAAACTTAGTATTAGGCCCAAGTCTTTCAAAGGGAGGAGTCTGTGATTTGAACATGTTGACAGTAATTTCTTTAGCAATTGGTGCAGGCATACCACTAGACGATGATGCTTCTGCGTGATCTTTAGTTTGTTCAACATTAGACTGTGGCATAGGATGTGTAACAGTCCTTTTAGACTATACATTGCTTAGTCTTGCCATAAAATCAGGTGATATGTGCTAAAAAGCTTGAGAAACAGTCATAAGAGGAGGAACTTCCCATAGAAGGGATCCAGGTAGCCTATCTCTAGAAGCAGCAACTGTTTCTTCCAGATTGTATTTGGTATCTTCATCATGCTCTTAAGCCACATCATGCAATGATTGCTCAATTATAGACTTGCGTATTGCTTCTTCCATTTGTTGTTCTTCTTCTTTTGCTAATTTTTCTTCTTTTTCCTTTTTCTTTTTCTTAGCTTGTTTAGACAAAGCTTTTGCTTTCTTTAGTTGCTTTGCCTCTGCAACTTTGGTCTTAAGCTCTTTTATCTTCTTTAACCTTTGTGATCTCCTAATGTCTTTCTTAAAAGCCCCTTCTTTTGAGATTTGTTCAGAGACTTATCTAGTCTAACCAACAACATCAATAGCCTGAGCTTGTTTATCTATAATGGGCTCAGTTTCAGTCTGGTCTTTTAGCAATATGAGGTCCTTGATGAAGATGGCATCGTCTTGGTTAGGTTTAGGGACAAGTTTGGGTTTAGACGAATGGTGAGATGTCTCTTTCTTTTAGAAGGGAAGGTTGGTCATATGTTTGAGGTTTAAATTTAGATTCAAGTTAGGATGTTTTTTGATGGGGAGTTTAGGTTTGAGATGTTTGGTCTATCTAGGCTTTGTTTATGGTTGAGTTTGTTGAGCTTAAGTATATTGGGTGGATTCAGGGTGGACAAATGGATCAACAGATGATCTTACTCTATAAGCAATACCTACTAAGTTATCAGTAGGTTCCTCTTTAATCACTACCAGCTCTGGATGTCTAGCAACATATATCATTTTCTTGATGATAGACACATCAATCTCAGAACCAAGTTTATTTTTGACCCAGCCAGCTTCATTTGCATCAACTTTTCTCAAAATCTTAATAAAGAGCATAGCATAAGGAATGAGATACCTTTACTTATCCTTTGAGCTTTCCTTTGACTTGACCAAGCAGGATTTCTAGTGATCAAGAATGAGTGCAGGAGATTCACCTTTTGCCTGGTCAACATCCTGTACAAATAGAAGCGGTTTCGTGAAGAGACGTTGTCCTTAGACCCTTTCCTAAGCATGATGATATGAAGCAAAAGATTGTGCAAAAGTCTACAATCCTTTCTCATGCTTGAAATTGGAATCTCTTCAGACCATTTCTGTCATCAGTCTGAGGCCCGGGTCTACCATAGAGAGTTAAATCAATAGTTTTAGGGGTTATAACCTTTTCCCAATCTTCAAAAAACACATTACCTTCCTCCTTATAGTCAGACACTGCGGCAATAGTGTCTGCAGAGATGATGATAGTTTGGTTGTCAACAGTTCCAGTGATGGTTTCGTTTACTTCAGGTGTTGAGACCCAAAAGTACATATAGGGAGCATGGTATTTGTGCTGCACATATGTTTCCCAACCTACGTTTTTAATATAGGTGGTTATGGGAAACCCTTCTTCTTCTAGCTTTTTCAGATTCACTCATTTTCCTGGCACAAAGTCACTTTTGGGAAATCGTTCTATGGGAGCAAGTTGTTTTTGAGTAGCTATGAGAGAGGGTTTACTGACGTTTTGGGTGTTTAGGAAAAAAAAGAGATCAATAGATAAGAGAGTAGGTTTTTCCAAAAGGGAAAAAAGAGTTTAAAAAATGGTTTTAAAAGAGTGATTATTTTGAATTTTTAAAAAATTGACAATAGTGAAAGGATGTGCATTTAATGTAACTTGATGAGCAAAGAAATATAGCGCATATTTTAGGTTATTCAATAAGGGGGTTATCCAAGGGTTAGGATAGAAAAAAACAAATTCTTTCACACAGAGAACACATGTTAGTAAAAAAAAATAAATAAATGAGTAACTAAGATGGTATATGAAATTATATGTATAAAACAATGAAAGACAATATGCATAAGACGATGCAAGAGAATATGCATAAGATGATGCAAGTCAATATGCATAAGACGATGCAAGTGAGACGAATTAGTCATGTAAGATTTTCATATGCAAGTTTTCTCTTATGAAATTAAAGCATTCTTCAGGAAGAGTTTTTGTAAAGATATCAACCCATTGATGATCTGTATCAATAAGCTTGATATCAAAAACACCTTTTTGTACATAATCATGAATGAAATGATGTCTTATTTCTATATGCTTTGCTTTAGAATGCTGAGTGGGATTTTTAGACAAATTGATTGCACTAGTATTATCATATAATACTGGAATGTTATGTTCAAAACTAGAGTAATCTTCAAGTTGATATTTTAGCCATAGTAGTTGTGAACAACAATTAGCAGCTTACACATACTTTGCTTCAATAGTTGATAAAGCAATTGAATTTTGCTTTTTGCTAGTCCAAGATATAAGACATGGTCCAATAAAGTGACATCTATCACTTGTACTTTTTCTTTCAATCCTATCACCAGCATAGGCTACATCACAGTAGCCTACTAACTTGAAATCTTTATTTTTCTCATAAAACAAACTTAGGTTAGAGGTACCAACTAAATATTTAAAGATCTTTTTCATGGCTTTCAAATGTGATTTTCTAGGATCAGATTGAAATCTAGCACATAAACAGACGCTATGCAGAATATTTCATCTACTAGTAGTTAAAAAAGAAATGAGCCAATCAAATCATACCTCTGTAGACAATTTGATCTATAGGTTTACCTGATTTGTGCTTTGTCATAGCAACAAAAGGATGCACAGGTGTACTTATAGGCTTAGATTCATCCATCTTGTATTTTTTGAGTAGTTTTTTGTTATACTTTTGTTGATGGATGTATATACCTTCTTTTTCTTATTTAACTTGTAGACCAAGAAAGAACTTTAGCTCTCCCATCATTCAAACTCGCTTTGCATGAAATTAGAAAAGTCCTTGCATAAAAATTCATTGATAGCTCCAAAGATAATATCATCTACGTATATTTGTATTATAATAAAATCTTTGTTGGATTCTTTTCTAAACAAGGCTGTGTCTACTTTGCCTCTTATAAAACCATCTGCTATTAAGAAACTGCTTAGTCTGTCATACCAAGCATAAGGTGCTTGTTTAAGACTATGTAGAGCCTTTTTAATTTTAAAAACATAGTCTATAAGAGTTGGATCTTCAAAATCAAAAGGTTGTTTAATATAAACTTCTTCTTCAATGAATCCATTTAAAAATACATACTTAACATCCATTTGAAATAGCTTAATGTTTTTGTGAGCAGCAAAGGCAAGCATAATTCTAATAGCTTCTAGCCTAGCTACAAGTGCAAAAGTTTCAGTGAAATCAATACCTTCTTGTTGATTGTACCCTTGTGCAACTAATCTTGCTTTATTTCTTACTACCTTCCCATTTTCATTAAGCTTGTTGCGAAATACCCATCTTGTTTAGGTTTGGGAACAAGAATCCATACATCGTTTTTAATAAATTGATGTAGTTCTTCTTCCATTTCTAAGATCTAGTCATCGTCTATGAGAGCTTCTTCTATAGTTTTGGGCTCTATTTCTGAAACTTAAGCCATATGATGCTTGATTTCTGAAGGATGATCTAGTTTTGACTCCTTTTGTTTGTTTCCCAAGAATTTGATCTTGTGGATGATATGTTACAAACTTCTAATCTTTGTGAGCTTGCTTAGTCTGATCATCAATTTGTTGTTGTTGCTGTTGTTGCTGAGGAGGAGGAGCATTTTTTGATGGCTTTGATTGATTTGCTCATACAGGATCAGAGGAACCTATTTGTAAATCTGTAAAATTGTCTTCAAAATCTGATAGTCTCCTATCAAGGGTTATTACATCATTGAATTTGACGTGGATAGATTCTTTAACAACAGAAGTTCTAGAGTTAAAAATTCTATATGCTTTTGATGTATCAAAATATCCTAAGAAGATATCTTTATCAACCTTAGAATCAAACTTTCCTAGTTGATTACTAGTATTGAGAGTATAACACTCATATCCAAATGGATGAAAGTATGAAATGTGACACTCATTCACATTGAACATAACCCATACTTATTTATTTATTTAAAATATGAGTTAAAATTTTCTTTGCTTTTAATAATAGAAAATTTGTAAATTTAACAAAATTTGAAAATGGTAGTAAAAAAAATAAAATCTATATGTATTCATCATAACACTATACATCATGATTTCATAATTAGAAAAATTACTGAACTACAAGGAGATCAAAATATACATCAAAATTGTTACTACTTATTCCCTATACATCAAAAAGATCTTAGTCAGAGCAGTGTCCGTCTACCCTTATCTCATAAAATAACAAACTATCAAACTAGCCCTATAGGTCCTCATTAACAGTTGGGTCTTCATTAATTGCGATCAATCGTTCATAAAATGAAAAATAATGGAGTGAGGTGATTTGTTCTAGTATCACTTTTACGTGTATAGTATGAATTCTACCACACAATACATATAAAACACAATTGATAATAAAAGGGAAACCTAAATTTTATTCTATGTTATACTATCCTTGACTTGGTATGGATCCATACTTTCCATTAATGGTTAATAGTACTTAACAGAACCTGGGAAGTGACTGGGAGCACATTTACCTCTCTCAACATCATCACATGGTACAATCCTCGTCATCATTGAGGAACAAAATAACAATTTAAGATATCCATTTATAGAGGTATACTCTCACCAATCTTGGTGAGGCTGAGTAGTTGTCAAAGTTATCAAGTTGGTTAAGTGATTATCCCGACTCAAGAGCCTTACCTTGGCCATTAGGACGCTCACTACTCGATACCATATCCTCTAGACCTAACCATAGGTGTACTAAATTGTAGCTTCCCTAGCAGAGTGTCATGCCACTGTATGTCACTTGTTTTACATTACTCACTAATTTATCACTTCCTAACTTCTCAAATAGAGGTTTTCCTGGTCTCATTTAATTTGAGCACCATTACAATCAACATTTCTACCTATTTTACAGAAATTGCACAATACCAAAATTTTAACAAAATAACAATTTAATAATCATATAAAATTTTAGTAGAATAAAGACATAGTAATTATAATTTAATTACTAAAATTCTGGCAAAATAACAACTCAATAAATACATTTTAATTTTCTAAAATTGAGCAGAGTAACAGCTTAGCAAATGCATTTTAATTTTCTAAAATTGAGCAGAGTGACAGTTTAACAATTATAATTTAATAATCTAAATTTGAGCAGGGTAACAACTTAGCAATTATAATTTGAAAATCTAAATCTAAGCAAAGTATCAACTTAACAGAAATTAAAGTTTAACATCAAACAATAATAAAACTTAAGCCTAAACGGGGTTTAGGGGAAAACCCTTCCTACCAACATGCAAAGTCACAATAATTTAGAACCAACCCCACTCCCCTCATTACCTCTAAGGTGGTTGATGAAAAGGATGGAATTGTTGATGCAAAGCTCCTAGGAAGAGAACTTTACTAGTTGTTGGAAAACTAGTAAAATTTTAGCATAAAAGCAAAGTAAAAGAAAAAATTTTCTAGAGAGAGAAGCTCTCTAAGAATTTGGTGGCTTGAGAAAGGGAGAGGTGCTGAAAAATGATCCAAAACTATGGCTATTTATAGAGGAGGAGAAGGGGTTAAGTGTCCACAAAATTACATCATCCATTATGTAAGCATTATGTCATAAATCTAATTTTTATTTATTTTTAATCTAATTTAGGGACACATACACCATTTAGGGTGGTGAATCACCCATCCTTGGCTTGGGGACGTGCTATATGAGTTGTCCTCAAGCTCCTCAGTGTAAATTTTATCTGTAGGTGAATTAACCAGTATTGATAAAAACGCCTAAATTTGAAAAATTAGCTTTTAATATCAAAATAATACATTTTAATGCAAAACTAGACAAACAAATTATTTTTCATCAAAAATAAATTTTTAACAATAATTTTTATTTTTATTAATTTATTTCGAATTATATGTATTTATTTTGTATTTTTAAGCTAGAAAATTCATAAAAAACCCATTTTAGTTCAATAAATACCTAATTTTTTATGAAAATTCTAAAATTAAATATTTCACCTATAAATAAACTGAAATTACCATTTTCACCATTTTTGGATGTGAAAACAATACTAGTTGACTTATCAGACACCTAGGGACATTTTGGTCATTTTGTACAAGAATTCTAGAAATTTTCCAAAATTATATTTTTTTATTTTCTAACTTTTTAGGGGAAAAACGTTCATTTTACCCATTTTGAGCTCAGTTCCCCAAAATTTATTAAAAATCTAAACTAAGTACTACATAACTGTAGTAATCAAATTTTTGAGATTTCCATCTAGTTCTCCGAAATTAAATACAAAATAATTAAGAAAATAATTTGATATGCAAAAATAGGGGTGTTACATGAAATGTTGGGTCTTTTTCCTCTCCACAGTTCATAAAGGGTCTTATTTACTAATAGTCTGATCAATATTCCATTTAGAACATAATATGGTGTATTAATAGTTTCTACCTAAAAATACTTAGGGGTTGAAATATGTTTTCAATTGATATGCCCAAGCTTTTTATGCCAAATCCATCTTTTATCGTCTTTGGACATCAAACAAGTTACATTTTTTGTTTATTTAAGTCCTCAAGTTCAATCTTATAAAGATTGTTATGTCTCTCAGTAGTAAAAAGAACAGACTCGTCACTTTGTCTAACTATGCATGACTCTTTGTTGAACGAAACGATAAACCCACTCTCACAAAATTGACTTATGCTAAGTAGGTTATACTTCAAATCTTCAACATATAGCACATTATCAATAGTACGAAGAGATGGCTTACCCATTTTACCTATACCAATGATCTTTCCTTTTTCATTTCCTCCAAAAGAAACAGTTCCTTCATGTAGATGCAGGTTTAGGAACATAGACTTTTCTCTTGTCATGTTACGTGAGCATCCATTGTCTAAGTACCAAAATGAACCCTTTCTTCTTCCTATTAAGGATATCTACAACAGGAATGATTTAAGATTTTGGTACCCAAAGACTCTTAGTCCTTTTATGTTAGTCCCAATGGTCTTATTTGACCTTTGCTTTCTTTTGTATTGACACATTTGGGATGAGTGTCCAGACTTGTCACAAAAGTTACAAAAGGTTGAATAAGTTTTAGAAGATGATGATTTAGAATCCTTTTTTTTTTTCAAAGCCTATGCCAGATTTATCAAATAGAGGTCTTTTGTGTTTCAAAATCAATTGTAATTTTGATGAACCATCACAAATTTGGCCAAATCTTGCTTAAGACTAATGATTTTCTTCTTTAGTTTGTCAACTTCTGATGAAAGCACAATCTTTTCAGGATTTGAAGGTTGATTTTTAAACAAGTTCTTCAAATCTTTCTTGAGTTTCTCATTTTCTAACATATCTTTTTTGTATTTTTCTTGGTATTTCTTATACTCAAGAGAAATCATGTGAGAATTTGCAAGAAGAGTATCATAGGACATCTCTTTTTTATCATCAGAGTCAAATTCACAACTATCAGACGAATTTGAATCAGACTTAAGAATAGAATTTACCTCAAGTATTATTTTTTCTGTATTTTCCATAAGACAAATACTGGCTTTTTCTTTATCTGAGTTGTTACTACTACTATCCAAATCCTCCTAGGTTACTAGAAGCTCTTTCTCTTATTCTTTTTCTTTGAGTTCCATCACTTTTTTAGCTTAGGGCATTCTGTCTTCATGTGTCCAGGTTACTTACACTCACAACGAATGATTTCATTGCTTTTTCTCCTAAAGTGGCTTCTTAAACCTGTTGTCTTTTCATCTGGAGGAGTGCTTGAATCTTTCTTTCTTTTTTAGCATCTTTTTGAACTTTTTGGTCATTAATGAGATTTTGTCATTTGTAGAACAACTTGAACTTTCGTCTAAGCAATGATCAAACCGAATCTTAAGAGCTTTGTCTTCGACCTTCGTCTCTATCTTCTCTTCTACCTTTTGACCGGTTTCACTAATTTTTAAGGCTATAAGGTCATTGCTTTTGATTTTATCTCTTTTTAAGAGATGAACCTCATGAATTCTTAGAGTTATTAGCAGCTCATCAAGAGTTAGGGTTTTTATGTCTCTGGCTTCAGCTATAGCTGTAGCTTTGGGTTCCCACACCTTGGGAAGACTATCCAAAATCTTGAGATTGTTTTGAACTTTGGTAAACTCAATACCAAGACTTTGAAGACTGTTGATGATTGTTTGAAATCTTCCAAACATTTTATTAATGGTTTATGTTTCCTTCATGATGAACATCTCATAGTGTCTTTGAAGGGTTGTAGCTCTCCTTAATTGAACATCTTATATGTCTTCATGTGTTATATGAATAGCATCCCACATTTCCCTTATTGTTTTATAGTTGCAAAACTTGTTATGCTCAGTTTTAGATAAAGCACAAGTAATGATATACCTTGCGTTTGCATTCAATTGGAGTATGTTGGAATCATCTTGATTGCATTTGCTTTCAGGCTTTGTGACGATGAGATCTCCATGTTGTAATGAGTGAATTTAATGTATATTTCCATTCTATCTCTCCAGTAGGCATAGTCTTTTCCATTGAAGGCTGAAGGCCTTGACAAGGAGGCTCCTTTAAGAATGAATTGTCCTTCAAGATTTGCCATAGGATTTTTTTCCTGTAACACTTGTTAAGGTGCTCAACCTTTAGAGGCTGAGCTCTGATACCAAACTATAACACACAAGAAAAACATAAGAAGGGGGTTGAATTGTGTTTCTAAAAACTATTATAAAACTCTTTTGAAAATGGGTATCGTCTGATCAAGAGACAAAATGTGTAAATCAATAAAACAATTTTCAAAAAATCTTTTTAATGAAGAACGATTCTTTTTACAAGTTAAAAAAAAATTAACAAACAAAAGATAGATAAGAAAGATGAGATATACAAGATTTTATACTGGTTCATCTTACCCTAAAGACTACGTTTAATTCTTGGCACATCACCAAGTCCGACTATAACTTCAACAAAGTTATAAGTATTCTTTATCCAAGCCTCTTCTGGCTTAACTCAAGTAGTATTTCACTTGTCTCTCCAAGCAAACACCCAAGTATTCTTTGAAACAAAGCCTCTTTAGGCTTCCACCAATTTCACAAAGAAATGGTTAAAGGGTAAGATCTTACACTTAGATTGCATCTTATCAGACGAATATACATTAAAGCTCAAGATTTTACAACTGCTGTCTAAGTCACTCTTTCCAAGAAAATTCTTTTAAGAACGAAAAAGAGCTAAGCACTAAGTGAATGAGAATAGAGAATTCAGCAAGCATTCTCTACCTTTAGCATAGGTCTTTTTTTTTATTTATAGTGCTCCTCAAAAGTGTCTATTGTGAGAGATTCAAAAATATCCTTCGTCTTATGTCACACAAAGCAGAAAATGTCCGTTAGAGCATTAAATGCAATATCTAATGCTTTTCACCAACTAGTCACACTGATAAGATAAAACAGCCTTCTTATCTTGCCTTTCTTATACTGAGCCTTGCTGTAGTAGGCATGTTTTGCTTTTTAGTACTGACAAGTACACTGATGTTCTCTCTTTTTGGCAGATAGATGTATCCTTTTAGAAGAGGATACGCTGACATCTTTTTCGAGAAAATATGTATGCGAACTTCAAAATAGGGATCAATCTTGTGTAAAAAATATGAAATAATCATTTAAACTAACAAATCTCGATATATTTCGTTTGTGAGACTTAATCAACACAAGTTTTAAGTGTATCAAAAGCAAGCGAATAAACGATCATAGAAACATTAGTTTGTTTGGCATAATCTAAATAAAATGAGGGTTATAAAAACGCCCTTTGTCCTAACAACATGGATCTTGAAAGTGATTTAGTGTTACACAATTGTTGATTGGTACTAACTCATTGGGATTGGTAACCATAACAAGCCTCAGGGTTAATCACCCTCATCTATATGTATTAACTCTGCTCACATTAAAATATCTTCTTTTTAATTATATATGTTGTTACTCTGCCAAAATTTCTTCTAATTTGAGCATTAGAGTCTTTGTAAGTACAACCATCTTTTTGGTCGTACTCCATTGTGCTCCACGATCATTAGAATAGTTGGAGTCTACCCAACTTGAGTATGGACCAAGATCTATTAGACCACCTAGGATATATATATGGCTAAATTGCATTTTTGATCCCTTCTATTTTTCTCAATCCATAATTTTGGTCCCTTTATTTTTTTTAGAGACATTTAGTCCACCTATTTTTAAAAATCCATAATTTTGATCTCGCTGTTAAATCTCTTACATTAATTGTTAGTTATTTAACGTTGAATCTAACGTATCAATACTTAAATGACGTGTCAGAGTAAAAGTCAGCATTAGAGTCAACATTGACACGTCAGAGTCAACATTGACACGTCAGAGTCAACATTAAACCATTAACGGTCAACACAAGAGATTTAACGATGAGGTCAAAATTGTGGATTTTTAAAAATAGGGGGACTAAATGTCTTTAAAAAAATAGGAGAACCACAATTGCGGATTTTTAAAATGAGGAGACTAAATGTCTCCAAAAAAATAGGGGAATCAAAATTGCAGATTGGAAAAAATAAGAAAACCAAAAATATAATTTAGCCTATATATAGATTTATATATATATATATATATATATATATATATATATATATATATATATATATATATATAGATAGATAGATAGATAGATAGATATGAAATTTGTTAACGTACACTTACTTAATTTTTAGTTGGAGTACGTTAGCAAGTTATACCTAAGAATTATCTTAAAATACACCCACAGTGTAGCTTGCTAACGTACACCAACTAAAAATAAGTGTATGTACATTAGCAAATAAGTGTATGTACATTAGCAAATGCTTGTGGGGTTTGCTAACATACACCCACTTATTTTTTAGTTGGAGTACATTAGCAAGTTATATCTAGGATTATCTTAAAATACAACAATGGTGTAGCTTGCTAACCTACTCCAACTGAAATCAAGTGGGTGTACGACAACAAATTCATATGTGTGTGTGTGTGTGTTTCAAATGAGAAACTTTTATAATGAAAAAATGAGAACTTTCAATGATAGCCCTTGGATCATAATTAAAACAAATTTGCAATTGAGATTAAAACCCAATTAATTACTTCTTATGAAACCACCATTGTCACTACCCCCACCACTGTCGTTGTTGCCACCACCACCACCGTCACAACCGTCGTTGCTGCCACCACCACCACTGTCATTCTTATGAGGCCAACATTATCACTACCACTTCCACCACCATAGCTGTTGCCGCCACCACCACCAGCATCAGTGACGACAATGATGGTGGTGGCGATAGTAGGGGTAGGGGCCATAACGATATCGATGGTGGTGGTGGAGTGGTTGCAACGGTGGTGGCAACGAGGATGATGGTGGTGGAGGCGGCAACAATGGTAGTTTCATAAGAGGTGTTTAATTGAGTTTTAATTTCAGTCGTTTATTGTTTTTAATTATAATCCAATAGCTACTGTTAATAGTTCTCATTTATTATTTTAAGTATATACATATATATATATATATATATATATATATATATATATATATATATATATATATATATATATATATATATATATAAGAAGAGGGATCAACTTATTATAAGAGTAAGTTTTATGTATTTACTGTCTTTAATAATTTTTTTTATAAAATGTGAAATTTACATATTCAACTGTTCAATCATGTAATATTATCTTGATAATCATGCATGTAAAATTTTAGATAAATTAAATATTCATATGTATGTAATCTTATAGTTAATATTTATTTATAATTTGATAAGTATATTTTACGTTTAAATAAAATGATTGATAAATATTAAACAATTTTAAAACCATATAAATTTTTATATACTTGCTCTATTTAATATAAACTCTTAAACTAATGATTAGATTAATAAAATTCATTCTATAAAATAAAGTTATTATGTAGAGTAAGTTAAGTATGACTTATTTTTTCTCCTTATATATATATATAAGTGAAAAATGTAAACGATTATTGAATTTTTTTACTATTTAAATAATGAAACCCGTACGATATATATATAGTTAATATGAAGCTGATTGTGTTCCTTGCATTATGACATGTTCGACTTTGGTTGGAATTCAATACCAATAATGACATTATTTGGGAAACAATCCTTGGAAGCAATAAAGATCCCAACTTCAAGTAAAAATTATCATAATGACGCATATGCTTAAAAGGGAAACTCACCTATTCTCTTTACCACTAGAAAATAATAAGTTAAAAAAGAAACCTTCAATTTCATACTAGTATCTATATATTGTCCAATCTTAAAAAAGTTGGCCTAATCAGAATGAGAGTGAAACCTTAGCCTGACCCTTATTTTTATAAATATTTGACAAAGAAAGCCATTTAAATAAATGAACATAATAATAATTTTACCCTCTGTTATAAATACCAGTTTTTTAAAATCTTAGGCATACTATTTAGAGATCTACTAAATTATGACAGCTTGCATACACGTTGTATTTTTAAATATTCGTTGAGTGACGACAAGCCTAATTAAAGTCATTTTTATTTCAGTATTTTCATAAAATCATAATTATGAAAATCATTTCAGATGTTTCTAGAAAAATAATCATTTTATCCTCCTAATATAAATATTTATTTTAAATTATCTTCTTGTAAATAATATAAAAAATAAATAAATTATAATTAACCTTTTTTCTGGTTAATATTTTTAAAAGGGATAAGTGAATAAGTGAAATGTTATTAACACATCAGGGAATTAATTGGTGGGGTAGGACTACTGTGTAACTCTCATTTGACTACTCCTTTGTAATTATGATTTTTGTTATTACTCTTATTTAAAGATTTTTTAATTAATTCTAATTGAATATATAGATAAATAGAGTAAATTACAATTTCCTATTCTGACACATATGAGTGTTATATTCTTTTCTTCTCTTATGCTAAAATATACATTCTCATTTCTTGACAAATTTAAGTATACGACAATTTACTCTATTTTTAAATTTTTTTGTTAAAGTTTTGTTCAAAATAAATTATTACCAAAATATTCCTTATACTAACATCCCCTAATAGATACAAATATTACACTATTCTCTCTTGTGTTAAAATATACATTTCCCTTACCTTATAAATGCAAATAATTTACTCTATTTTTAATTTTTCATTAAAAATTATTTTATGAATAAAATATCTTTACAGTTTACACTCTCCTACCTCCCCAAAGACTTAAATATTACACTTTTCTCTTTTCTTATTTTAAAATATACACTTTTATCCTTTAATAGATGAAAATACACCATACTTTTCCCCATTTTTATATTTTCTACCAAATAATAATTTCTTTTAAAGAATAATTTTTTTTACCAAAAAATCATTTGTTAATATACATCTGCATTTTTTTTTACAAAATATGTTACTAAATTATTTGATTTTTATAATATATTTTTAATTATAGATTCTTTTTTCATTGAAGGACATTTCTAACAAATTTAGTTAGATTTTTTATGACTCTCAAAGCATTTACTTTCCTTTGCAACTTCTTACAAAGAGAAGTAATGTTGATATGTAGACAAGAAGCAATGTGAAGACATAATGAGTGAAGGTAATTTGGTAAATTAAAAATGTTTTAGAACACATTTTGATTAAAAAGTATATTTTAAAATCTTTTAAAGAATAATTTTAACGGTCTAAATAGACTAAATTATATATTTTAATATAAGAAAAAAAGACAATATAATACTCACATCTTTTTAGAAAGAGTATAATTTACTTTAATAATATTAAATTAACTGAATTAAATTATATATTTCAATATATATAATAGAGAAAAGAGCAACATAATACTTGCATTTTCCTAAAATTAAGAGGATGTAATTTACTATAATAAGTAGGCCTGTTAGCACTCCTATTTTCCTATCCGCGCTCATTAATTTTTAACAACTTGTAATTATAATTCCTTAAATTATCTAACTTAAGTAGATTCTTTTTATTAAATAGTTTTAATTGGGTGTATAACATTTATCGGTTACCTTGATCATTTTTCTCTCTCCTTTTCAATTACACTTTAAATATTATTTGGTTTAAATATGTTTTTACTCTTATAATATATTATTTTTTTGCTTTAGTTCTTGTATTTTTTTTCAAAGTAGTCCTTGTAAATTTTTTTATTTTGGTCCTTTTAATTTCTTTTTAATTCTTGTAATATATTCATTTTTATTTTGGTCCCTATAATATTTTATTCATTTTGAATTAGTCTTTTTGAAAAAAAAATTGATCAGGAATAAAATAAAATTATCTACATATTACAAGAACAAATGAAAAAATATATATATATTATAAGGACTAAAATAAAATAATAAGGATCAAAACAAAAAAAAATTACCAAGACCATTTAAAAAAATAGGCTTAATTGCACTTTTTGTTTCCTAGGTATCGCAATGGTGTAACTTTAGTCCCTCAAGTTCTAATTGCATGAATTGGGTCCCCAGGTATCACAATTGTGTAATTTTAGTCCCTTTGGGAGTCTTTCATTAAATATTTAACGAATTTTGTTGATGTGACGGTTGCAGCTGAAATGGTGAATGATATAACATTGAAGGGTGACATGGTAGATGACATGGCGTTGATGTGGAAACTAATGTAGATATTAATGTGTTAGTGACATCACATAATGATGTGACATGTAAAAAATAAGAGAAAAAATTGTCAAACTATAAGAAGTAGGAATTGAAACTCCCACCCTATACTCTAAAAATATCACTTAACCACTAAACTAATAGGTTAACTCAATATATAAATCAAAATTATAATATATATACATTAAAGGGCAATCAAAATTGCATATATATTTACTCCTATTAAATAAAAATTTATATATATTATGTATATGATTAGTATTAATAATATTAGCAATAAACTAATACTAATACTAATAATATTATTAATTTTATTAGTATATATATTAATAAAATAATATTAATAAATATAAAGAAATAATTAATCAATATAAATTATTATATATTAATATACTTCTACATAAATATAAATATATTGGATATGATATAAATATATAAATTGATTATTATTAATAAATTTATTATTATTTATCATTTTATTAATATATTTATGTATAAGTATATACTAAATAATATTATTAGTAAATATTATTAGTATCAATTTATTAATAAATATAAATTGACACCCTTATATTTGTTGAGAAGGGTGATTCTATTTATAGTGATGTTTAGGTGATTGAGATTAATGTTGATGTTGAGCATCTAATTTGCATATTTTAATTACTAAAATTTATATTTATATCATATATTTTCAATTAATATTCTTATAATATATTTTTATCATATCCAACATATTTATATTTATGTAGAAGTATATTAATGTAAACTAATTTATATTTATTAATATTATTTTATTAATATATACTAATAATATTATTAATACTAATGATATATAAAAATTTATTTATGTAGTAGTAGTAAACATATGTTCAATTTTGGTCTCCATTTAAGTTATATTTATTATAATTTTGATTTATATATCAAAGAAACCCATCGCTTAGTGGTTAAGTGTTGTTGTTAGAGTATAGGGTAGGGGTTTGATTCCCATCTCCTACACTCTTGATAATTTTGTCTCTTATTTTCACGCTCTACATCATCAAGCTACGTCACTGACACTTCAACATCTTCGTTAGTTGTCATGTCATCTTTCATGTCACCAATCAAAGCCACATCATCTGTCATGTCAACTATCATTGGCATGTCAGCAAAATTCTTTAAATATTTAATGAAAAACTGATAAAAGGACCAAAATTGCATAATTGTGATACTTGGGAGACCCAATTCGTATAATTGAAAATTGGGGGATTAAAATCACACAATTGCCATACTTGAAGAACCAAAAATGCAATTAAGCTAAAAAAATAATTTTATAAATTTGAGAAACTAAAATCGCACAATTACAATACTTGAGGAACTTGGGATAGATCTTTCATCTTCGCAAGGATCCACTCTTCGTGGATTTTGTGGCAGTAAACATGAGTCAGTAGACCATTTATTTGGCTCATGCTTTTTCTCCAATCAAGTTTGGTGTTCCTTTTATGCCTGGACTGTTTTGCACTTAGCTTTACCTTCGAATTGCACCGAGCTCTATTTGCAACATATACCATGGCCCTTTAAGAGGGAAGAAGGTGCCTAAAAGCTTCTATATGGCATTCAACGGTCTGGTCTTTTATGTAATTTGCACAAGAATAAAATCGTGTTTGAAAATAGTTGTGCTGATTTTATTTTCTTTAATGGATTAAATTAAGTTTAGATCATAGTCTTGTTTTTGTATTGAATCTTAGTTTTTTTTTTTTTTTCAACCTTGTGTATTAATCTTGTTGATTATTCTAGGCTTTGCCTAGATTGTGATATAGTTGTGCACTTGTGTTAGACAGAAAAGGATTAAAGTACGTGTCTCTTATACTCCTTTTCTAATAAACATTTTTTGCTTATAAAAAAAGTCAATAAAGATGTTTTTTTTTTGCTTAAATATATTTTAAGTCCCTGCGAACATTACTCTGTCTGGTTTTAGTCCTTGCAAATTTTTTTGTTAGTTTTAAATCCCTAAATTTTTTTTGCAAGGACTAAAACTGGACAAAGCCATATTTGCAGGGACTTAAAACATATTTAAACTTTTTTTTTCTCCCTTAAAATCAGTATATCCAATTTGTATATTTTTAGTAGAAATAAGGGGTTGTGTGTGGTAGACAGATTAACGTAATACTTATAATAACTAAAAAATTCTTCATAATCATGTATTAGGTGCAAATTAATTTGAGTTCTCATTACCTAATTAAAATAAAATAAATAAAAGTATAAGAAACATTTTAAGACAAATAGAAACATTCGTTTAAAATGAATGTTGCAATACGAAGTCAACGTGCAAAATGGGAAAAAAAAGAGTTGAAGTAACTGATAAATATTAACAAAATCGGCTAATCCTTTGACAAGAATTTGTTTACATGAGGCTAATTTAACTAATTATAATTAAAAGTTAGGCTTAAATATATTTTTAGTCGCTATAAAATTAGGGTCTTTTGGTTTTATTCATTATAAGATTTTTTCTTTGATTTTCATCCCTCAAAAATTTAAAATCATTATTTTTGTCCCTACTAATACATGACACTCATTAAGTGCTTATATGTTTAATGAAGGTCAAATGACTATCCTAGGTAGCACCCACTCTTGCATGTGGTACCATGTCATCACGTGACACCTCAAAAAATTTTCTACATTCCTAATAGTAATGTTATCTATCAATCTTAAAATGAACATAAGGGACCAAAAATAGTGATTTCAGATTTTAGAAGGATGAAAATCAAAGAAAAGACGAATACTAGCCTGGTCTACACTTTCAAATGGTTTACGGTGGTCTACCTTCTTTTTTTTTTTACCATATATAATAGGTGGTTCAAGTTTTTATTTTATTTTTTACTTTTTTTAAATATCAATTGACTTTTATGCCCTTCATTAAATTGACGTAGTCACCTACCTGAAGAGACCTCTTTAACAACGATGACCATCTTCGCCCAAGCAGCCCGTTTCGATGCCTAAATCACCGTCAACGAGAACCTCAGGTGCCCTGCTGTAATTGTTGGCATCAAGGACAACATTAGCACTGCCAACCTCCACAATCTAACCACACCCTCCTCTTGTGCTACACTTTTTTTTTCTTCCCTCTTCTTCGTCCCATCTCCTTCTTCGTCGTCATTCTCAAATTGCTCAAATCAAAATCAGAATTGAAATTGCTCAAATCCAAATTGAAATTGCTCAAACACACAATTAAATAAATAAATACAACTTTATATCTCGATTAATTCCATATCTAAGGCTTCAAACTATCAACACAAAAAACCAACTCCATAAAAAACAACAAACACAGATACATGGCCAAAGTTGTGATCATCAAATATAGATACATCGCGCAACCCATTTGGAAGATAAAAAAAGAAAAAATAGAGAAAAAAATAGTTTGCATCAAGTAGGCCTTAGGGCATGCAGTCTTGAAGATCTTGGAATACACTACCCTAGGGCAGCAGTACCTAGGGGAGTTGAAAGTCAAGCAAGCGCTCTTGCAGGCCACCACGCACTTCTTATCACGTGAGCGGACTTGGAGGCCCATGGCACATGGTGTTAAGGTTGCTAATGCAGCCCGCGTAGCTGCATTTCCTAGATCCCTTGAAAGGGGTGATGGAGATGGAAGTGCGTGGGTTCATGCACTCAAGTTTTGAAAGGTTCTGGTGGGGGAAGCATCGCCACGGTGGTGGCAGAGAGGGCCAAGAAGAAGAAGAGATTCTAATTCAAGAACCCAACAATTTTTATGGGAAAGGTAAGTACGTTTCAGATCTGTCGTGGGAGAGAAGAACGAAGTGGGCGACAATAAAAGGAGGAATCAATCCTTCAATAAAAATAGGATCCTTCAACAAAAAAGCAAACGTAGCACCAAAATCTTTCAAATAGTGGTTAAAGGTTTTCAGATTTGTTGGTGGTGGTAAAAAGAGGAATGAAGTGGGTGACGAAAAGGGGAAGGAGAAGAGAAAGTTAAAGAAGAAGAGGGAACATGAAAAAAGAAAGGGATAAATGGGTAAAATTTATTTAAATTCTAAAAATGATTTTAAATGAAAAAACTAGTAAAACAAGTTGCAAGTAACTCATCTCAACCCTAATATTTTAATATTAAATTCAATGGACATTATAATATTCCCATCGTGAACCACTTGAGACAGTGGTTCACTCTAGTCTCCGTCCAAAGAAAAATATTTTACAAGGACCAAAATAAAAATCCACTCATTTTACAGGAACTAAAAATAATTATTTCAAATTTTAGAAGGATGAAAAATAAAAAAAATTACAGGGACCAAAATCAAAAGTCATTCATTTTATACGAACTAAAAGCATATTTAAGCCTTAAAAGTTAATAATTAAGGATGTTTATGAGTAGGTTCGGTTTGAGTTTAGGCTAACATCAAATCCAAATTGATCATATTCAATTGGGTTAGTTTGGTTCAATTTTTTAAAATTTTTTCAATCAATTTGAACCAAATTAATTCGACTAAGATTTGGTTGGTTTAATTTGGGTTATGATAAAAAAAATTATTATATTTTTTAAGATTTTATCTTCACTTATTATCAATTTTATGTAAATTTTTATATTAATGTAAGGTAATATTCCTTGTTCTTTAATGACTAAATATTTATGTTATTTACTACTGAATTTTTCTATAGTTATCACTTTACATATATCATTAATTTTTTTTTACCTAAATATAATAAAAAAAATACATAAGAAACATAACTAAATTAAAGCACTAGATAACATTATACAAGATCATAAGAAAACCAAATTAAATGAATAAAAATGAAAGAAAAAGCAAAATGTAGAAAAAATTATATAGTCTAAAATTTATTAATTTAAAAGTTAAAAAATATATTTTATCGAGTTAGTTTGAGTTAGAAAAAGATAAATACTTATTGTTGCAACCTAGTTGCGACAAGGCGGCAAAAATATGTTCAAAATTAACAAGTCGCCACCAATATTTATTTAGGAAAAACTTTAGAAAAACCTAAAAAAATGGTCTACGAAAACCAAATTTGAGCTCGAGAGTCAATTACGTGTAAGGAAAGTGTTAACACCCTACAACGTTTGTCATAAAGATGGTTACCTATTATTAATTAAACAAATTATTAACAACTTTAAAAATATTTATCTCAACTTTAAATATTCAAAATTAATCAAAAGAAGATTTTTTATTTTCTTGAAATGATTAAATTTATTATCGTTTTTGAGATCGACAAGAGTGGTCTCCTACTCCTACGTATCCCCCTGTGTAATGAAAAATCAGAATCACATAGTTCTTTTGTAGAAAATGTTTGTGTGTTATCATTTTTTAATTTTATTTATTAAATTTTAGGATTTCTGAACCGTCATGGCTCACACATCCTAAAAATAAAATTAATAGATGTGTATACCTAAGTCAATCCATTGAAGCAAATAAATTTTAATTTAACATTTTTATTTTTTATTTTATTTCGTTTTATTTTATAGAGGAGTCTTAAGACACCAAGATGCCACAACTTGTGTCTTAACATTTCGAGATTAAGAAGATGTCACATCTAATTATTCATTTTCTCTATTTAATGTATTTTAAAAAATAATATTTCTAATTAAAAAATAAAAGGAATAAAAAATAATAACAATCAAAAACATAGAGAAAAAATAATAGTAACAATAACGTTTTATATTTTTGTAGCAACTTAATTTTAATTTGACGTTTTTTTATTTTAGAGAGGAGTTTAAAGACATCAAGTTGTCACAACTTATGCCTCAAAACCTTTGAATTAAGAAGATGTCACATCCAATTAATCATTTTTCTAAAAAATTAATTAAATATAAAATATTTGTAATTTGAAAAAGACATACAAAGAATAAAATGTAACAATAATAATAATGATAAAAAAGGTGGTAAAGCATTAAAAAAAAATAAGATAGACAAATTTATCTCAAGATGACAATTTGTGGTGGGCACCACACATGAAAAAATCTACCACACGCCTTTAGTGGAAACTCCAAGAGAGAAAAAGAAAAAAAGATAAAAAAAAAATTAAACTTTCATAGGCTCTATGTTTTGCATTAAACCCATGATTCATGGATTTTCTTCTTGGTCTAATTGCATAGTAGGCACCTCTTTATACAGGGGCAACGGAAGATGCATGGGTGTAGATTGTCTAATGTGAGACTTCTAAGTGAAGGGAATGACAGAGTGAACAAATATGATACTTGAGTTTTTTTATGATTAAATGACCCATTTTAGGGTCAATTTTCATCAAGATATAAGTTGGTTTTTGGGTTTTAAGATAGAGACATGAGTTGTAGATCTTTCTACAAGCTTTTCAATGGTGCAATAAACACCTCAAACAGATAAGTATAACTCAAGATACGACATTGTCTTTCCAAGATATTCATCATAAAAAAATGAGCTCTTTTCCTTCAAAATTATCTCATTTCTTTTCCTCTCATCTTTTATATTTTATTTTCATTTACCTAGACAAAATAGGGTATTTACAGTTGTCCCTCTTTACTTAGGTTTTACTGGATAATGTGAATAACTAATATTTTTCATATTATCATAGTAAAAGATAAGTAAAGATATGAATCCCAATTTTGCTCAGGACCTAAACAAAAAGGTAGTGGATATGAAAACCCAAAAACATAAGAAAAAGTGAGCATGAGGATCGCAAGCATAAAAGCAGTGAGCGCAGGGACAAAAAAATGTAAAAGTAATGGGTGCGGAGACCCAAAAATGTAAAACAATGGGTGCAGGGAGTCAAAATTTAAAAAGTAATAGGCGCGAAGAATTGAAATGCAGAAAACAATGGGTGCATGGACCCAAAAATGTAAAAGCAATGGACTTAGATGCAAATGTTAGGCAAGTACCAAACTTTGATATAAGTGATATGGATCTCAAGTAGGCACTGGACTTAGATGCAAGTGTCGGGCAACTACCAGACTTTGATACAAATGATGTAGATGCCAGGTAGGTGCTGTGTTGGAACCAAAGACGTAGAGGCATCTAAACCCTCAATGTTTTGAAGATAACAAAGCTTATTAATGTTTATATTAGTGTGTATAAACTAACCCTATCACAGCGAAAGACGAAGACTAGCCAAGAAGGACCGTCCAGCTGATGCAACAATGACCATCCAGTGGACACTTTGAAGACCGTCCAATAAGACGCGATCAAAGACCATCCAGATGAACAGATCGAAGGCAATCGTCTAAATCTCTAGTATTCATATATTCAAACGACTGAGTTTTTCATTATGAACATCAATCATGTCTATCTGCCTTGAAACCTACACAATACCACTCCAATGAGCTAACGTTCAAAACGGTTTGAAACATCAACATTAAGTCAGTACAAAAGCACAGCAGAATGGGTAAAGTAAGTCAACTTATCAAGCTGACAAGACAGATGAAGAAAGTTCAGAAGAACAAACTGCAGCGCAGCCTTGAAACTTCTATTGTAGTGCAAGTTTTCAACTGCCACGCCTAACTTTTCTAAAAAGATAGTCTACACGCGCCTCATCACGTGAAGAGACAAGATATCTGTAACGGATCTCTTTCCTGAAGATCGTATATATATACGCGCATCAACAAAAAGTAAAATAGAGAACGGAGATAGGTGGATTTTTGTTTAAAACAACAACACATACTTTCTTCTGTGATATTCTGTCAAGAGCGTCCAGTGGACGATAGTCATTTTGTTTGTAATTATTCTCAAAGTGATCCTGAGTCTAAGTTTTAAAATCCTCACTATGTGAGTCGATCTTTCCTCAAAAAAATTTGGAGCGTTGTGAAAGCCTGGAGAGGCTTAGTGTAAAAAGAATACTTGGGTTAAGCAATCTGGGTAGATTGCGTTGTAAAGCCTGAAGAGGCCACGAACAATACTTGTAACCAAAGATTGGTTAGTAGAAACCTTCCGGGTGAAGGGACTGGACGTAGCTCAGGTTGAGTGAACCAGTATAAAGCTTTCTGTGTTTTCTTCTCTCTATCCCTACGCTTAAAAACGTTTTGTTTAGATTGATCTACCTTTTTCGAAAAGTTTTTTAAACGCACAATTCAACCCCCCCTTCTTGTGCGCTTTTTCTTATTTCAATTGGTATCAGAGCTCGGCTTCTTGGGGTTGAGCATCTAACACTGCAGAGGTAAAAACGATCCTGATCTCTCATGGAAAACGAAAGACAAGCTATTAACAGACCACCTCTTTTCAAAGGCAGAACTATGATTACTGGAAGCAAAGAATGATAGCATTCTTTGATGCATGTCACATAGACATGTGGGACGTAGTAGAAATTGGCGACTACTTGCCCCTTGATCATGATGGAATGGAACTCCCAAGAAGTCAATGGACAGAATCTCACAAACAAAGGTATCTTTTAAACTCAAAAGCTAGAAATGCTATGATATGTGCCTTATCTGAATCTGAATATGAAAAGGTACACAGTCTAAAAAGTGCCAAGAAAATGTGGGACACCCTGTCTCTTGCTTACGAGGGCACCTCACAAGTAAATAGGTCAAAATTAAGCTTACTCGTAAGACAATATGAACTATTTACTATGGAGGAAAATGAAACTATTGAACTAATGTTTGGTAGATTTCAAACCATAACAAACAACCTAAGGTCCTTAGGCAAAACTTATGATAATTATGATCATATTGACAAAATTTTGAGAAGTTTGCCTAGGCAATAGAGACCGCAGGTTACAGCTTTAAGAGCTTCCAAAGATCTAACGACACTCTCAATAGAAGAGTTACTTGGAACTCTTAAAGTACACGAACTGGAGCTGAAGCAAGACGAAGGACAGAAGAAGAAGTCCATCGCTTTAAGCGTCCAATAACCATCCAGAGGATTAGCGTCCAAAGTGCTAAACGTAGAAGAAACCTCTGAGGAAGAATCTAAGAAAGACAATTCTGATGAGGATGAGATATCCTTCATCTCAAGGAAAATTCAGGCTATGTGGAGGAAAAAAGGAGGATCAAGAGCCCAAAACTTCATAAAGAAATTCAACAAAACTCTAAAAGAAAAAATTCCTTCAGTATGCTATGAATGCAAGAAGCCTGGACATTTCAGAGCTGAATGTCCCAGTTTACAGAAAAACAAAAAGAGGACATTCTCCAAGAAAAAGGGTCTCATGGCTACTGGGAAGACATGGACCTATCTTCATCAGATGAAGAAGGAGAAGAAGAAGCCAACCTGTGTCTCATGGCAGGAACAAGATCTGATAGCTCAGACAATGAACAAGACGAAGAGGTAAACTTCGACAACTTAATCTCCCTACAAGAAGCCTATAATGATCTGCTTGCCAACTCTTCAACTCTTTCAGTAGGATATAGAGAACTGAAAAGGAAATTTTCAAAAATAACAAAAGATTTCAATTTGCTCAACGAAGAGTATAAATATGTTTTGAAAGAAAATGAAGTTTTGAAAACTAAACATATTTCAGAGAAGACATCTTCTCATGAAGTCCTAGAACTTCAAAAAGAAGTCACTCATCTAAAAGAAAGTTTGTCTAAATTTGTCAATGGTACTCAAAATCTAGATAAAATCCTATCATATAGAAGAAGTCCTCATGACAAATCTGGACTTGGTTTTGTTAAAGAAGAAAACCACAATCTTGGTAAAAATATAACCTTTTGCAAAATATGTGGAAAAAATAGGCATGAATCAACACATTGTAGATATCGTCCAACAAAGAAGGCATCCAATGCCTTCAGAACTAACAGAAAAGGACCCAAGTCCATTTGGGTACCTAAGTCTATGATAATACCTGTTGCAGATTTGCTTGACAACAGAAAGAAGACCCCAGTCATGGTACCTAGACAGTGGTTGCTCATGGCACATGACGGGAGAAAGGTGTATGTTCTAAAGCCTACAACCTAAGAATGGTGGGTGGGTCACCTTTGGAGGAAACCAGAAGGGAAAGATCACAGGTATAGGAACAATCAGTAAGCATTCCTTTCCCTCTATTGAAAATGTTTTATATGTTGAAGGTCTCAGACACAATTTACTGAGCATAAGTCAATTATGTGACAGTGGACACAATGTCTCCTTTGACAAAGACAAATGCACTGTCAAGAATCTAGATGGATACATATTATTCTTTGCCAAGAGGCAAAGCAATCTTTATAAGATTGATCTAGTTGACCTCACAAATCAAAATGTATCTTGTCTAGTATCCATCAAAGAAAATCAATAGATTTGGCACAAGAAGCTTGGACATGCAAGCCTGAGATTAATCTCAAAGCTATATAAGCATAACCTCATAAGAGGACTTCCAAATCTTGCATACAAGTCTGATATTCTCTGTGATGCTTGTCAAAAAGGGAAACAAGTAAAAAGTTCTTTTGAATCAAAAAATACTGTTTCCACATCTAGACCTCTTGAACTATTACATATTGATTTGTTTGGTCCAACTAGAATAGCCTCCCTAAGCAGAAAACGATATGGACTAGTCATAGTAGATGACTACTCTAGATGGACATGGGTGATGTTCTTAAAGCACAAGGATGAGTCTTACAAAATCTTTTCTACTTTCTGCAAAAGGACACAAAACGAAAAGGGTGTTAGTATAGCTTCAATAAGAAGTGATCACGGAGGAGAGTTTGAAAACGAAAGTTTTCAATGGTTCTGTGAGGAGAACGAAATTCTCCACAACTTCTCTGTACCACGAACACCACAACAAAATGGTGTGGTAGAGAGAAAGAACAGGTCATTGCAAGAAATGGCTAGAACCATGCTAAACGATAACTCAACTCCTAAGCATTTCTGGGCTGAAGCTGTAAACACTGCTTTTTACTTACAAAATAGAATTTTCATAAGACCTCTTCTGAAAAAGACTCCCTATGAACTGTGGAAAGGACGAAAACCCAACATATCATATCTTCATCCCTTTGGATGTCAATGTTTCATTCTAAACACTAAGGACGACCTTGGTAAGTTTGATTCAAAGTGTGATGATGGAATACTGTTAGGCTATTCTGAAACATCTAAGGCTTATAGAGTTTACAATTCTAGAACCTTGGCAGTGGAAGAAGCCATCCACGTTAAATTTAATGACAAAAAGCCTAATAATGAAATATCAGAGCTAGACGACTCTTTTGCAGATATGAAACTAGACTGATGCCAGACCTTCAGCGTCCAGAGATCAAATGGACAATCCAAAAACAGAAGAAAGAGAACCAACTGGACGCTCTTAGCAAATGAAGACCTATTATCCAGACAATCAAATTGTTGGAAACGTTAAAGATTATGTTAGGACAAGGTCGACCTTCAAGGAGCAAGCTCAAACTGCCTTGATTTCTCAACTGGAACTAAAGACAGTAGACGAAGCCCTCTTGGACAACGGCTGGATTAGTGCCATGAAGGACGAGCTTAGTCAATTCGAAAAGAATGATGTCTGGATGCTAGTTCTCGCACCCAAGGACAAGTCTATCATTGGAACAAAGTGGGTATTCCGCAACAAGCTTGATGAAGCTGGAAATGTGGTAAGAAATAAAACAAGACTTGTAGCACAAGGCTACTCTCAACAAGAAGGTATAGACTTTACTGAAACCTTTGCACCAGTAGCTAGACTAGAAGCCATTCGCATCTTACTTTCGTTTGCTGCTCATAAAAATATGAAGCTCTATCAAATGGATGTAAAAAGTGCATTCTTAAATGGCATAATAAACGAGGAAGTCTATGTGAAACAACCTCCTGGTTTTGAGTGTGATACTTTTCCAAACATGTTTTCAAACTTAAAAAGGCTTTGTATGGTCTTAAACAAGCCCCAAGAGCTTTGTATGAAAAGCTAAGCTCTTTCTTTTAGAAAATGGGTTCTCTAGAGGAAAAGTAGATACCACTTTTTTTCGCAAAGACGTCAAAACACATTTCATTATTGCACAGATATATGTAGATGACATTATTTTTGGAGCTACTATTGACCAGTTATGCAAGGATTTTTCTAAGATTATGACAGCGGAATTCGAAATGAGTATGATGGGAGAACTAAAGTTCTTCCTAGGGCTGCAAGTAAAACAAACTGGAAATGGAATATTCATACATCAGACAAAGTATGTCAACGAACTTCTGAAAAGGTATAAGATGGACGATGCAAAAGAAATGAGTACACCAATGCATCCGTCATCAATACTTAGCCTGGACGATTCTTCTAAAAAGGTAGATCAATCTACATATCGAGGTATGATTGGATCTCTTTTATATCTCACAGCGTCTAGACCTGATATTATGTTCAGTGTATGTCTATGTGCTCGTTTTCAGTCTGACCCTAGAGAAACTCATCTAACAGCAGTTAAAAGAATTTTTAGATACTTAAAGAAAACCACTAATCTTGGTTTATGTTTTAAGTCGACCAAAGAATATAGATTAGTTGGTTTTTGCGATGCTGACTATGCGGGAGACAGAGTAGAACGCAAGAGCACTAGCGAAGGATGTCATCTCATTGGTGGAAATCTAGTCTCCTGGACGAGCAAAAGACAAGGAACAATTACCCTATCAACAGCAAAAGCAGAATATGTCTCAGCTGCGTCTTGTTGCTCACAACTCTTATGGATCAAGCATCAGTTATAAGACTACAGTATCTACGAGAGTAAAATTCCTATTCTCTGTGATAATATTGCTGCTATAAATCTGTCAAAAAATCCTATCTTGCACTCTAGGGCAAAGCACATTGAAATAAAACATCATTTTATAAGAGATTATGTTCAAAAGGGAGTTGTCGATATTCAGTTTATTAATACTGAAAATCAATTGGCAGATATATTTACAAAACCCCTTCTTGAAGATAAACTCATCCATATTCGAGATCTTCTAGGTATGGAATTTATAAATGAATAGTTTTGTTCAACATGCCTTGATCGTCCAAGGATCAATAGCGTCTAATAAATTCACAGCGTCAAATGTTTTCATAGCGTCCAATACATCGTAGTCCACTTGCATATATTTTCGCATTCCATAATAACTTTAAATTGTGTGTGCATTATTATTAGTACTCAATCATGTTTTCTCTGAAAAAGATTTGAAATAAATGTTTTCTTTGTCTGAGTCACTCATGCGCCGTATAATCGACCTCGAGATACGTAAGCGCCTAAGCTAGCATTTATTACACATCACCTCTCTCTTCGAAAGTAAAAGAACCGCCAAAAAGGCAAAACCCTTCAGTTTCTTCATATACACTAAAACCCAACCCGTATACTCACTTCTTTTCAAAATCCACCTGAACTTATCAACTTCTCAAAACCCTAAACCTCTCTTCAAGCTCTCAGATATGGCAACCGAAAAGGCTGGTCCCGCTACAAAGGCCGTGGCTCGTGTGGAGAGCCTAGACAAAGCTGTCGTTCTCATCGAGAGCCGCTTCGATATACAAGCTCTCGACGACATGGGGGTGTCTGTAAAAGACAATTTGCTCAGTTGTGGCATCCTCAACTATTTCCATCTGAACAAAATCATTTACCCAGAACTCATCTGACAGTTCTAGAACTCTACTAGTATTTTCAAAGACAGATATTACTGAAAGCGCCCTGGGAGTCAAGGTCACTCTAGACCTTAGGCTCCATCGCCCAAGCCATTGGATGTGAACAGGGTTGGGTCTTGCATCAAAAATGGCTGGGAAGATACCTTTGGAGGGCATGACACAGTCAACGCTGCACTGATGGGTCCCGAAGGACAAGGCCCAGTCAAGTACAGCAAGCTGACGAAAGAAGGGAAGATATTCCAGCAGTTTTTGGATAAAGGAATTCTTCACAAAGCTGGATCCAAGGATAAGTCACCTTCCTGCACAGGTTCGCTGCTGTTCCACATAATCACCGGACAACAGTTCAACTTACCGCACCTCATCCTGAGCAACATCTTCAGTACTATGAGAGGACACGGAGAGCGCGACCAGATCACCTATGCTGCCTTTCTCAATAGAATCTTCTGGCAACAGCAGGTATTCCATGCCTTCTTTGCTCTGTCTTTGGGGGAGCAAAATAGAATAAGGATTCTGGGTGGTGGACATAGATTCACCCAACTACTGTTCGGATGCAACAACGTTGCACAGATGAAGGCTGAGTTCGTGTTGAAGCCCTTAGAAACCACGTCCAAACTCGTGGACGTCAAAGAAGAAACAGTTGAGATGGCACCCTTACAAACAATAGCCCCAAGCGTCCAGCATGCTGCACCTATGGACGACGAGGTACTGTTTGAGAATCCCATTGCTGCCAGACCGTCCACCAGAAGGAGGACGTCCAAGGTGCAGGTGGCCAGAGCTACAAGGTCCAAAACTCAACAACCTTCAGCTTCACCTGCTCCACTTGCAGTTGCTCCTGTTGCTGCATCTGCTCCATCTGCTGCACCAGCCATTCTTCCCACAAAGAGACAGTTGATTGTCGCCTCTGATGACGAAGACGATGAGCCCATTGGCAAGCTTGTCAAGAAACAGAAAGCTACCACTGATGCTGCTCCTGCTCAACCACTATCCCATCCATCCACCTCACCCAAACAATCAGCAGACACGCCGTCGGGGGAAGCATAGTCTAAGAAACGTAAGCTTTCTTCTCTTATTGTTTCTGATGAACCTGAAGATGTTCTTGTAGAATCCATTATTGATGAGCCATATGAACCTCTCACCCTACCACAAACCGAAACACAAGTTACACCTGAACCAGGAATGTTGTTACCTGGTGATGAAGGTTACACCTACACCATTCCCACTCCTAGCATCTCCAAAACTTACCTCTCCATAAAGCCTCGTAAATCATCTCCTCCCTCAACCATCATCCCCTTCCCTACCCCTCTCTCAAAAACCTTGGCACAAACCAAAAAGAATTGGCCTCTGTTGTTTGTTAAAGGAAATGCTCAAAACTTCTTGGATGACAATGCAATCGTTCTACGTCCAGAGCTTCCCGAGCCAAACTTTGGCCTTGACTATTCTCCAATTAATATGGAGAAGTACATGGACGACTACGTCCATCAGCCATCTGAGCAATACTGGCACTACCTCCTGGAGCCATTGAACACCTGCCGCTCAAGCGGTTTATCAGACGGAGGTATCCAAAAGTTGTACAAGCTTGGCGCATATATGCTCATCCTCCTGGAGTACTTCAACACAGAGTACTTCCAGTCGAAGACACGGAAAAAGCTCTACAACACAGGAAACGGACAAACGGATTATCCAACTAAGGCCTGCAGATTTGAAGTTTCGGCCTTTGGATCCAGAAGAAGATGGATTCTTTCCATCTGTCTTTAAGCATATGTTCTGCAACACTCTCAAAGGCTCAGTATTCCTGAAATATCAGCTATTCATTCCCCTATCCCAACACATCCAACCTTCCACAACCGTCCGCATCCAACCCAACCGAATATGCCCAAGATTGCCAATCATTGATGAAAATCGCAAGAAGGAGAAGATTCTGACCAAGGCACCGTCTTTGCCTCTACCGTCCAGAGCTGGAATTCAACATAACCCAACCCATTCCCGTGAATGGTTTTTAGCTCAGCGTCTTCACACAGATATGGACGAGACGGATGCTGAACGCTTCTAGCATCAACATATGTTCCAATGCGAACAAGAAGCGTCCAGCAGTGGCGTCTCCACAAACGACAAGGCAGATATCCCAACTGCAACGGACTGTGTAGTCACGCAGCGTCCAGCTCGTGTCTTTCACTTTTTGGACACTTCTGCTGCTTTTGTCCGTCCACCAGATGTGCGTCCACTCCTTGGTACGGAAACTTCTATCTTATATACATTGATTGCTGCTCTTACGCATATCAACACCTTCCAACCACCCTACCCTTGGAACCCTCCTCGCCCCTATCAACTTGACGTGCCAAACCTCAAGTTCTTAGAAGCACCTCCTTCTCCCTCTAAAACTCTTCCACCTCCTCCACCAACTTCACCCACACCTCCACCACCGCCTACTCCTGGCTCCCAAACCTCCTCCAGCCTCCCTGTTTCTACTACCGCCCCCTCATCCATCCCACCTGTTGACCCTACCATTCAACAATATGTCGCCACTCAACTTCAACCCATCTTCACTCTTCTGCACCAAATTCTTCAGAACCAACAAGCCCTTCTCCATCCTTCTCAACCTCCTCCTCCGCCACCGCCGCCACAGTGACTATGATGACGACTCCTTCTTTTGATAATAACAAAGGAGGAGAAAGCATTATGGATGTTTTTTTTATATATATAGCTTTTATTTTTATTTTTGTGTACATATATTGTAAGATTTTATGCTCCGAATAGTTAAATAAAAAGTTGATATGATTTACTTCACATATGATTTACTTCACATATTGCTCCATCTGTTATATAATATGCTTAATACTTGGTATATCCGACTCAAGGGGAGCATAGTAAGTCTTTCGAAAACTTCGTTTTACGCTTCTTTACTTAAAAAATTAATAAGGTTTGTCATCATCAAAAAGGGGGAGATTGTTGGAACCAAAGACGTAGAAGCGTCTAAACCCTCAATGTTTTGAAGATAACAAAGCTTATTAATGTTTATATTAGTGTGTATAAACTAACCCTATCGCAGCGAAAGACGAAGACTCGCCAAGAAGGACCGTCCAGCTGATGCAACAATGACCGTCCAGTGGACACTTTGAAGACCGTCTAGTAAGACGCGATCAAAGACCATCCAGATGAACAGATCGAAGGCGATCGTCTAAATCTCCAGTATTCATATATTCAAACGACTGAGTTTTTCATTATGAACATCAATCATGTCTATCTGCCTTGAAACCTACATAGTACCACTCCAATGAGCTAACGTTCAAAACGGTTTGAAACATCAACATCAAGTCAATACAAAAGCACAGCAGAATGGGTAAAGCAAGTCAACTTATCAAGCCAACAAGACAGATGAAGAAAGTTCAGAAGAACAAACTGTCAGCGCAGCCCTGAAACTTCTATTGTAGTGCAAGTTTTCAACTGCCATGCCTGACTTTTCTGAAAAGATAGTCTGCACGCGCCTCATCACGTGAAGAGACAAGATATCTGTAACGGATCTCTTTCCTGAAGATCGTATATATATACGCGCATCAACAAAAAGTAAAATAGAGAACGGAGATAGGTGGATTTTTGTTTAAAACAACAACACATACTTTCGTCTGTGATATTCTGTCAAGAGCGTCCAGTGGACGATAGTCATTTTGTTTGTAATTATTCTTAAAGTGATCCTGAGTCTAAGTTTTAAAATCCTCACTACGTGAGTCGATCCTTCCTCAAAAAATTTTTTTGAGTGTTGTGAAAGCCTGGAGAGGCTTAGTGTAAAAAGAATACTTGGGTTAAGCAATCTGGGTAGATTGCATTGTAAAGCCTGAAGAGGCCACGAACAATACTTGTAACCAAAGATTGGTTAGTAGAAACCTTCCAGGTGAAGGGACTGGACGTAGCTCAGGTTGAGTGAACCAGTATAAAGCTTTCTATGTTTTCTTCTCTCTATCCCTACGCTTAAAAACGTTTTGTTTAGATTGATCTACCTTTTTCGAAAAGTTTTTAAACGCACAATTCAACCCCCCCTTCTTGTGCGCTTTTTCTTATTTCAATGGACTTATATGCAGTCATAGGCAGGTACCAAACTTTGATGTTAATGATATAGATGTCCGGCAGGTATTGAACTTATATGTAGGTGCTAGGGACTTTGATGTTAATGATGCAAATGCCAAGCAGGTACTAGACTTAGAAGTAGGTACCTAACTTTGATGTTAATGATACAGATGCTAGGTAGGTATTGGACTTAGATGTAAGTGCTAGGTAGGTACCAGACTTTGATGTTAATGATACAGATGCTAGGCAGGTACTGGACTTAGATGTAGGTATCAAGCAGGTATCGAACTTTAATGTTTATGATGTAGATGCCAGGAAAGTACTGGACTTAGATGCAAATGCCGAATAGGTACCAAACTTTGATGTAGATGGCAAGTAGATACTAGACTTATATGTAAGTGTCGGGTACGTACCAGACTTTGATGTTAATGATGTAGATGTAAGGCAAATACTAGACTTAGATATAGGTGCCGGGTAAGTACCAGACATAGATGTAAATGATGATGATGCTAGGTAGGAACTGGACTTGGATGTAGATACTAGGTAGGTACTGAACTTTGATGTAAATGATGAAGATGTCAAGCAGGTACTAGATTTGGATGCAGGTGCTGGGTAGGTACTGAACTTAGATGTAAATGATGACGATGCCAGGCAGGTACTAGACTTGGATATAAATGCCGGGAAGGTATCAAACTTAAATGTAAATGATGTCAATGCTAGGTAGGTATTGGACTTGGATGCAAATGCCAAACAAGTACCAGACTTTGATGTAAATGATGAAAATGCCAGACAACTACTAAACTTGGATGCAAGTGTCGGGCAGGTACCAAACTTTGATATTAATGATGTACAAATATGTTTTATATTTGATGAAATTAATAATGCAAGATAATGACCTGATGCTAGATATTCCATGAAGAATGTTTTTGTATGACTCAAAAGACGAGTTTTTTTTTTCTTTTTTGTCTTGACCTTTACAGTTTCACATGCCCCAGGATTCAAGGATGAATTGGAGCTTTACTTCTTTTGATCCACAAGTTACATGAGTCTTTTTTAAAACAAATTGCTGCTAGATTTTGGATTGTCAGCTAGTTATCTCTCTTTCAAGGTCTGTCACTATGGATTCACTACATTTCTTATGATTCTTGAAACTTAAAATTATGTTTGTCAGTATCTGTTATCACAAAACAACACATTGAATAAGTTATAAGCAAAGGCATAATTTGTGAATACATGTAAGTAGAATGAAGGTTAGTTGTCTCATATTTCAAATTATTTAAAGAATGACACAAAGATGAACCAAGAAGTGATTGCCTCAATTTAGATGATAAGGTGATATTTGAATTAATAGGGCGAAATAGAAGAAGAAACCATTGTCCCAATCTAGCCTTGAGTGGATAAGATTAGAGAGTGAAATGGATGGAACCACAAGTGAAGTAATTGCCCCAGTTTGGGCTTGAGGAATGAAATTTAAAGGATGAAATACAAATGCAAGAGATCGCCCAAGCTTAGAATAGGATAAACCGGGGATTGAATGGCACATAAATTTTCCTAATTAGACTTGAGGGTGAAATAAGGGGATGAAACAAGGATGGAAAGGGTTGCACCCAATGAACTAAGGATGGAATGACATGTGATTTGCTCCTATCTAGATTCCTAGTAGATGATTTTGATGTAGAAGCCTTGGAGGGTAAGCCTTTAGGAGCATTATCTTTCTTTTTCCTTTTTTTTTTTTACCAAATACTGATCATTATGAATAATTTAGAGTATTTTGTTTTGAGATTAAAGTTTACGAAACAAAAATAGTCAATCTTTGATTAGAATAGACTTTATTAGACTTGTAACGTGGCCAATGGGTGAAAGGGGTATGAAAGGAGAGCTATAAAGGCTTAAACGAGTGTTTGAAGGTTATTCAAAACAAGGATCTTCAATATAGTTTTGCATCAAGCATTTTATTCTATCTTTTCTTTCATAATTAGTTTTCTCAATCTTTTTTCTTTCTTTTTTTGTATCAGACATTTTTTTGTCATCACCTTTTGGCTTCTTTTAACAATTGTTTTGTGTTTCTTTTTGCTTCTCCTTTCCTTTTCCTTGTTGCTTTGATGGAAACATAAGTAAAGTAGACTTAATGCAAGCATTGTAGTGCACAGGTAATCCTTGTTTGGGGTAATTTGAAGAAAGAAAAAAAATACATTTTTTGGCTCAAAATGGGTAGTAAAGGATAATTCATATTTTTTTGGATAGAGAAAAAAAGACCATTCATCATTTCAAATCATGACTGCTTATTTCCATAAATTTAATCCTAAAACAAAATTTGATGAATTTTAGACACTTGCACTTTTTTTTTTGTACTAACTTTTGCTTAGATCGCCCTTGTAGGGTTTTTAGTCTAACAAATTTTACTTTTTCTTTTCTTTTTATTATTTTTCTTTTCCATTTTCATTTTTTTCTCGAAAGATTTATTTTAGAGAAACTTTGGGCATATATCTAGATGGAGGTGTTGAAACCTTTCACATTAAAAATCATTTGGACAAGTCTAACTTGAGAGTAGAAAAAGGAGAGGAAGAATGAAAACTAAAGAATGATTAGAAAATTTCAAGTGCATTTTTATTGATAATAGATACTAAAAAACACACAAGCCCATTTGACAATAAAGTATCCTTAAGCCTTGGGCAAAGCAATAGGATTTACAATATATTACCATCAAAACAATAAAGGAACTCGGTGATCACTAGGCTCAGAGGTACTTCAAACATCAACATCAATTGTGGGACCTTCCCTGACTAGAGAGTAGGTTATTCCCTATGTTAAGGAGGTTTTTCACAAAATTCAACAAGTTAGCATCGATAAGATCTTGAACCTTATTTTTCAAGCCTCTATAATTTTCAGTGGCATGACTTATAGCCCCTGCATGGTATTTCACATTTAGCATTAAGATCATATCCCTTTCAGAAAGGGTGTTCTAAAGACTTCAATGGGAATAATTTGACCAAATTGTTATAGAGAAGGTGAGGCAACAACGTAGTGTATGACATGGAAAGAGGGTCAAAGTTTCTTTCTTGGCTTCTGAATGATCTTGGTCGACTAGGACTAGGGTTTTGGTTCCACTGATGATTAGGTTGGAAAGGTTGGGGTGTTATAATTGGGGCAGGTTGTATTTGGTTAATAGGTGGTAATGGAGAAAGAATTCCCATGTAGTAAGATTAGGGGAATGGTGTTAGTGATGTAATAACAAAATATGGGTATTGCGTTATAGGATGGCGATACGGTTGTCCATAATGAAAGGGTATGCGATTAGACCATGATGGTGTTAATGCCACTGTATGAATTTCTCCTTCCATTTTCTCCTTCGAGTTTATCTACAATTTCTTTACACTTGCTACCCCTACCAATGTGTAAGCTATTTTCCCATTCCTTATTCTTATTTCCACACACTTCCCGATGATTGCTAGGTTTGAAAATTTTGACAATACATTCCCAATCATTTTGTTGTTGAAAGGTGATTGGAGTGAATCAAGGAACATCATCACCATTTCTTTCTTTGTTAGTGAGGGTCACACTTGAACAACTATCCCTCTCCAACGTTAGGCATACTCCTTAAAGGTTTTCCCATCCTCTTTCACCATATCTTGTAATTGTGTTCGATCTAAAGCCAAATCTATGTTGTACTTATATTGTTTCAAGAATGCCTCTACCGAGTCCTTCCAAGTACATATTTGACCCAGCTCCAAGTTCATGTACCAACTTAAGGCTACCTAGTAAGGCTATCTTAGAACAAATGGATTAAGAGTTTGTCATCATGAGCATATGTAGCTATTTTTTTGCAGTACATGGTGAGATGACTTTATGGGCAGGCATCTCCTCTATATTTATCAAATTCAAGAACCTTGAACTTAGGAGGATCACGACATCTGGGGTATATCAACTCCATCAATAACCCACAATCTGTCTTCCAAAAATTGTAACTTATCTTTGGATTGGGTGTTTTTAGACTGGCAAGGGTGGATCACAACAGTCGGCATTGGGTCTACATCTTGATGGTTTAAGAGGCTTATAAGTGAAGTAGTGTTAGGCTAAAGTGTATAGGGTGTGTAGGTGGGTTGTGGCGAAGGGGCTTGTGTTCCATTGGTTTCAAGGTTTAGGTTTTTGGTTTGTGTCTGGTTTGAAGGCTTTGGAGGGTTTAGGATAGAGATATGAAGGTCATTTTCTTGGTTGTAGGTTAAAGATGGTGTATATCGTTGAGGTAGACTATATGGGGGAATGAGACTTGGGTATTGAGGTTAAGTTGTGAGGGCGGAGTGAATCTTGAAGGATAGGTAGGCGTAGCTTAAGGCTTTTCAAATGACTTCTCATTTGCACCTTTTCTTGATTCCATTGACTGCAACATCTCCAAGATCTTGTTCATTTGTTCCTTCAACTGATTCACATCTCCTTTTAACTCTTCATATTGTTGTTCTAGGTCATCCACCACTCTTTTATGATCCTTGTCTTGGTACGCATCCCATAAGGGTGTCGAAAGGATACTTTTTTTGCTTCAATATTTATTTTTAAATTTCACTCGCTAAAAATATGGAAACATAAAGTATAAGTATTTACTGAATGAATGAAAGCGCAATGTATCTTTATTTTTTTTTATTCTTGCTAGAAAAATCATGAGATTCGATGCTCAATCATAAGCATTTTGGATAAGGTTCGTCTGAGCATTTACTCAAAATGTCATGTTTAGAAACACTAATACTCATGATCAAACTCTTATTCTCTCACGATTTTTTGGAAGGCCAACCTAAACAAGAGTGAATGCTAATGTAATGACTTATTTGTCCTAAATATGAAGATATACATGTTGATGCATGGTTATATGAGACGTGGGAATGAATGTTTTATGAAATCATGTTAATTGATCAAGTATGCACCATATGAATTACTTTTTTTCTTCTTTTTTCTTTTCTTTTGTAAAAAAAAGTCATGAAATGCCTATCCATTTTCATAAAAAAAAAATTATGCAACTAAATTGATTGTCTAACCTAAAATGAACTCTCTTTCCTTTTTTTATTTTTTATTTTGAAGGATGCATGTATAAAAAATGATGATTAAATATTTTTAGAAACAATGCATGTATGATTGTGAGAATGAATTTTATTCAATGGTCACAAAAAATGTGGGATAAAATTATTTTGGTATGCAAAATGCTAAATTATGTGTTGCAAAAATGCAAAATGCATGTTTATTATATTTTTATGGAAGTGAATGGAAATTTGAAAAAGAAATAAGAAAAAAAATTATTCTCATTTTTTAATAAAAGAGATGGTTTTTTTTTTTTGTATTTTTTTTATAAGAAAATGAATGCACCCTTTGTAACCTATAGACAAAGGGTGATCTTATGACCCTTATTTTATTTTGATAATAACAAACAGTCTAACGCTTAATCATCTGATCACACGCTTTTACTGTATGCTTTCTCAATTGTCTGTCCACGCGTATATGTTAAATATTAAATATGTTATGCTGACTAACCCTCTCAAACGATGTGTTCCAAAATCTGTTGGACTTTTTGTTTATTTAGAAGTTTTGTGACATGAGAACTTTTTCTGTTTTTGAAGTTCGTGAACCTACTTCCTTAAAAAAGAAGACGTCTATGTATCTCCACTGAAAAGGTATAGCTTTATGCTAAAAAGAAGGAGCTAAAGTACAATTGTCAACATTGAAAGTGAAAATATGTCCACTATAACAATATTGAATATGAGAAAGCCAGAATTAGTAGACTGTTTTATCTTATTAGTGTGATTGATTGGTGAAAAGCATTTGATGCGACATTTAATGTTCCAATGTTTATTTTCTTCTTTTTACAACATCAGACGAACAGACACCTTTGGGAAAACACTATAAATAGAAGAGAAGATCTTTGTTAAAGACATGAAACTCTTGGAAATTTTCGTTTACTCTCATTCTATAAACTTAAATAAATTCTTCTTGTGAAAATTCTTGAGCTTCATTGTATATTCGTCTGATAATACGCAACTAAAAGTGTGATATCTTACCCTTAACCATTTCTTTATGAAATTGGTGGAAGCCTAAAGAAGCTTTGTATCAAAGAATACTTGGGTATTTGCTTAGAGATGCAAGTGAAAGACTAATTGGGTTGAGCCTGAAGAGGCTTAGATAGAAGAATACTTGTAAGTTTGTTTTAACTTAGATAAAAAATACTTGTAATTTGTTTTAAGTTATAGTGGAACTTGGAAGTGTACCAAAAACTAGATGTAGTCTCTAGGGCGAGACAAACCAGTATAAATTTCTGTGTATTTTTCTTTTACATCTTATACTCATTTTTATAAATCTCTTTTAAAAATATCTTTCCTTAGCCTGTCAGATGAAACATATCTTCGAAGAGGTTTGCAAACTTTTTTTAACAACACAATTCAACCCCCTTCTTACATTGTTCCTGTGGTTTACAAGATAAAATATTTTAATGTTAAAAATAAATTTTATCTATGTATTTTAGATACTTTTGCAAAAACCACTAATTTTTTCGCACATAATATTTAATAGATATATTTTTTTTCGGGAAGGTTCAAGGGCAAGGTGGGTATCAATATCCTCATCCCCGACTTTGACACCCTAGGTAAACCCAACCCCAAACCTGGTCAAAGTGAGGAAAACCCATCAAAATCGGGGTGGGTTCAGGCGGATACCCACAAAGTTGGGTATATTTGCTATGCCTAGTATACACTGTTAGTGTAAGATCTTTTACACTATCAACTAATAAAAAATTATCGTTAATATGGCTTTTTAAGTAATTATTATAGAAGTCAACAAACTTATCATACATAATGGTTTGTAATTGAATGACAATATAAAACTACTTTATAATGTAAATTCATAGACTATTTTCTCTTATTAATATTGAGTGTAATAGACAAATGAAAGCAATACCAATGCCTTTGGTACAAGTGACCAATAACTTGGTTCTCTATAAATAATGTCTGAAGTTTGAGAATTATGAATAGGCAAAATAAGTACTCTTTAAATAGGTTCATCTGACTCACCTCAAATTACTTGAGGTCTAATGTGACTTGTAGAAGTCGAGAAACAAACAAAATATACATACATATATATATATATATATATATATATATATATATATATATATATATATATATATATATATATTAACAGACTCACTATTAGTACACTTATGTAATAAATTAAATTTAGTAATGTTTTAAATAAAAAATAAAAAGAAATATAATTATAAATTATTAATAAAAATATAAATATACAAATAGAAATATATTTTTTGTATGTACATGACAGTGGAAATAAAACCTAAGACTTCATGCAAATTATTTAAACCGATCAGTCCACAACTAGTGCAAAAAACTAGTATTTCTCATTTTTTTAATTTAATCTAAAACATTTTTAAAGATAAATAAAAACATATATTTAAGGATTTCACTTAAGTATAAATTATTTTGTCAATCGTTATTAGTTTTTATTTTATAAAATATATAATTTAGTCATTTATATTAATTTACAATTTTTTAGATCCTAATTTCTCATAATTTAATGTTATTTTATTACTTAAGTATTATATAATATTAAAAATATAAATTTAATTATTACTTATCCAACTATATATGGTTAGACCATTGAATCTTGAACTATTGTCTTCACTTATTTATAGGTCCGATTTTAAAAATATGGGTATATACAAATAGAAATACATTATATAACGTATATTAATAAAATCTACATATATACAATTATTAACATCTCAGAAGTACACCAAAAAACAATTTAGACAGAAATACTAATCCAAAGAAAAAAGTCCCCTGTAGAATTTCTACAGAGGCCCTTTAATTTAATTAGATTGATAAAATATAGAACATCATATGTTGTCGGTTATATGTGTCGGTTATATATCATACGTGAACTACGTTCTTGGTGAAAATATCGATCATACTAAATCCAATATGTTCTTTTGCCTTTCATTTTGTAAATAACAAAATAAAAGGTCTTTCTTCTTTTTATCAGGGGTGTAGAATGAACTGAATTATTTATGAGCTATTTGAATTTGTCTATAAAATGTTATTTTTAAGATGGATTAGTAAAATTAAGTTGAAACATCGTTTATTTTGTAATATAAAATTTATCAAAGTTTCACAAGCATGTTGGATAGGCATGAAGAGATAAGCGAAAATTTTCTACTAATTTGGGAAATATTGTTTTATATGAACCAAATATTGACACAAGTACATTTATGGTTGATCACGTTGAATAGCCAATGTGATTGAAAAAGATCTTCGAGATTATTTTGAAATGTTTTGAGAGATTGAAAAGTGATATGGAGAAACCATTGTATAACTAGTACTTTAATCTGTGCATTGCACAAAATAAATATTTATTTTATATAACTTAAATTTATAATAAATAAAAATTTCTGAATATATAAACTATATGACAATTGAAATTTGTAATTAAACATATAGATTATATTTTAAATTTATAATAAACAATTATTGTAATACAATGTTAATTTTTAATTATTGATAATTTCTTTTAAAAAATATTAAAATTCAATTTAGAACTAAAAATATTAAAAATAATAGATTAAAAGAGATAAGTAGTTAAAAAATTCCTAGAAACATTCTCTGAAGAATGATAGCTAAAAACACTGTCATTGAAGAATGGTAGCTAAAAATGCTCATGTTCAAGATAGTTATTTTTATTTAATATATAGGGTGGATGGTTGCTCTAAATTCACAAGATTATCAATAATTTTAAAATTATACAGCTTGAAGACAACCGATAGATAAACTGGTAAGACTTAAGAGCTTCACTGACTTGTTCTCATTTTTAGAAGATAATGTATTTTCTAATCGGAAATATGATGCTAAATAAATGTTATGCTCCATTAGTATGAGCTATGAGATGATACATGTTTGATGTAAAAATAATACCAATTAATCTACTTCAAGCGACTATAAGTAAATACGAAACACTTAATGATACGGAATACCAAAAAAGAATTGAAGATTAAAAGCTTTGACAATCCCATATATTCTCCACAATGGAGTTAAATTGATCATGAATATTCTGATTTCGAGAAAGAACCAAGAAATTTACACCTTGCACTCACTATTGGCAAAATGAACGTACATGGTCTTCAAAGTAGTTCCCGCAGTACATGGACGGTAAAAGAAAGAAGACCTCGTTTAGTCATTGACGAGTGAGCAGTTGTTTGAAAAAAAGTTAAAGATATCAGTAATAAATTTGGAAAAGCCTTTCGTTGGGCAGCTTGTGATGTGAGGTGGAAGAAAATGTTGATTATCTTTATATTGTTACATTAGAAGTCTTTACATGTGAATATTGTCTTGATGCTATGCGTATAAAAATGATATATATGTGCTGTTTATATAACAATTTATACGATAATTTATATAACATTATTTTTTATGTTTATCTTTCTCTATCACAGTATTTAATTGTATAATTTGTTGTACGAACAATATTTTTCTATAAAAATGTATGTGACAATGTAGTTGGTTCAATGTGCTAGGAAAGGTAAAAATTATATCAATGTGAGGTTAGGCCTAGTTACCATGGGTTTAAGAACAAAATTGGGACTGATTAAAAAGGGAAATGTACATAATTTCTACCTTCAATACGTGGATCATACCTTATCTAGGAAGAAGAAGTAAGATTTTCTTAAGATTCTTCATGGAGTTTAAAGTCTTGAAGGTTACTATTCAAACATGAGGAATCTTGTATCATTAAGGGTCTAAAGTCTCATAATTGACCTTACAAAGTTATTGTCATCGAAAGGACAAATCATCGTGACTCATGTGAGTTTGAGAAGCATTTTTCTCTTTCATTTTTTGATATAATGGTTCATCTAACATTTCACTTGATGAATGAGATGGATGTACCTAATTAAATGTTATATGAAGATATTAAAAAAGTGTCTTATATAAGAATACATAAAAATTACATTAATCATTTATCTTTACACTCTCATTCCCACTCATATGAAAAGGTCTGATTTTTTTTTTTCCCCCTTATGTTTACTAAATGAAGTGACACTTTATATGGTTAAAAAAGAATAGTTTAAACCATTGAGTGCATAGATCAACTAACACAGAATTGTTCATCTTAACTAATAGTGTCGAGTTCAAATCCTAAGTATACAATGACGTTAAATACTCAAAAGAAGAGTTTTGCCGTCCATAGTGGTTCTACCCATTTGAATAGGATTGCCTTTCATAAAGGATACCTGTGGTCTCAAAGGAAAAAAAAAAAAAAAAAGGCTTAATTACATATTTTGTCACTCATCTTTCATGATTTTACGAATTTTGTCATCCAATTATTTTAATTGCACATTTTGTCACCTAACTTTCAAAATTTCTCACATTTTGTCACCTAATTATTTTAGTTGCATATTTTGCCACCAAACTTTCAAAATTTTGCACATTTTACCACCCCCCTTAGTTGATTGTTGACGTGGCAATCAGCCTTCAACTTGTCACATAAGTGGTTAACCTGCCATATCAGTGGTCAAAATTTTCACGTCATCGGTCAACTAAAAGGGGTGGAAAAATACGCAAAATTTTGAAAGTTAAATGACAAAATGTACAACTAAAATAATTGAGTGGCAAAATGTGAGAAAATTGAAAAATTAGGTGGCAAAATTTGTGAAATCATAAAAGATAAGTGGCAAAATGTACAATTAAACCAAAAAAAAAAAAAGAATAGTTTAAAATTAATTAATAATATAAAAAATTACCACTCTAAAATCAACTCTTGGTAGAACAATTTCAAATGTATTATAAACTAAAACCCACCTTTTGAAATTTTCACCATCTGTTGACAACAACATTTGACAGATCGATCCTTGATATTGGCTAGAAAAGAAGTTGTTAATATAGTGTTGTCTACAGCCACAATTATAGAAAATAGAAACATAGTGGGGGGACCACTTCTCCTAAGGATCGGGTTTTGGTCTTGTCTCCAAGCAACCTTTGGGGTTCAAGCTTATGAAACAAGCATAGAATTAGACAAAAGGCTATCTGTATCTGACATCAGCTACCTCAGTGGGAGACAACACCCTAACATAGTTGATATCAAAATGAAAGAGCACAATAAATTTAGAGCACTTGTGGGCTCTGTGCAATCCTAATCAGCAACAAATTGCCTGCATTTTCGATGACAATACAAGCCCTTCGTGTCTCTCAATAACATAAACCGCACTGTCATTGACCCAACACATTTGTTTAGAAGGCAATTACTGACTTTGACCTAACAAAACAAAGGGGACAGTGATAGACCCATTTTTAATTAGGCCTTTGAAATGGGGTCCTTGGTTTTAAATTTAATATTGCATTATTTTATAAGCTTCTGATTTTCATGCGGACACGTAGTTTGGTTAGTTACCACCATGCCACTACGTTTCTTATCATATATGGCTCTTATTTCTGAATTGTGGAAAAGATGTCATGGCATGCCAATAAGAGTGACCATCCTCTCACGATCGATCAACAATATTTTTCAAAGCAGAATGAAAATTCGTGTGAGAATTAAATGAAATTGAAATGCCAACCATGGCCTGGATTTGAGTATTTGGTTGACTATTGAGGTGGGGATGATTGAGTTCATAGAGAATAATTAATTGAATACAAAGTTTAACCTATTCTAAAGCTGATTTTCTCAGTGTGAAGATTCTGGGGCTGTAAGAATGCTTCCCAAAACGGGTAAAAAATTTAGAATTGCCATGATTGCACGAATACTTAATATCAGTATTCTTAGGAAGCCTTTTTCGAAACAAGAATTTCATGAGTGCGTAGTCCGTATACAACACGTAATGTCTGGCCCAAATTTCAGCTGGCGACCATAACCCTCCGTTTGATAAAAAAGAAAGAAATATGTGAGAAATAGAGTATATAAAATAAAGAAGAGAGAAATAAATTAATAGAAACAAGTGAGAAATAAATATGTTTAGTTTAAGAGAAATAAGTGAGAAATAGAAAAGAGAAAAATAGAAAAAATAATAAAAAGATTAAGTCACAAGCTAAATAGTTGACTATTGTGTGTTTAGGGATGGCAATGGGTAGGGTCTGGACAGGGTACTATGGTACCCGTCCTCATATCCGCGTTTGAAAAAAATTCCCGTACTCGCCCCCATACCCGCGCGGGTAGCAACTTTAATCCCCATCCCTGTACCCGCTGGATACCTATATACCCATACCCATACCCGTACCCGCTACCCGCACTTTACTTAAGTGTAGTGCCATGAAAAAAAAAATTGTAGCCTTAGGCGAAATTCAAAATTTAATTTAATACAGTTTGACAAATCTCATTTTATTTTTGTAGAAATTATGAAAGTATTGATCAAATTTTTATAATTAAGTTTTTTTAATATTTCACTTTCAATATATAAAGGAAAATTCATTTAATCCATCATTTACACATAGTTATTAACTAATAAAACTTGAATAATCTTACTTTTAAAAAATTTACATTTAACGATAAGAATAATTACAAGTATTTCAATAATATTTAGAAACATGTGTACATTTGAAAAAGAATATAATCTTTTCATATAATTTATTTTTAAAGGAGTATAAATTATTTTTGATATTTAATTTATATACAATTGTAGTGCAAAACATTTTTACATAGGTATTTAATAAAATTTAATTATTTCATCATATTATCCCATTTATTAATATGATGCAGCAATATAGTGAATTTCTAGCTTACATATATGTTAAAAAAATTTACAATAACAATGCATATAAATTAAACTCTTATTTTTGTTTATATTTCTTGCAATGTCTTTCTTTTTAATGAATCAAGATTTTTAATATTTTAATACTCACTAGAACTTATTTTTTTAGTATAGTATATGATATATATATATATATATATATATATATATATTTGTGTGTGTGTGTGTGCGGGTATGGGGCGGGTTGGGTACTATAGTACCCATACCCGCACCCATCCCCATTAAATTTTGCAGGTAAATCCCCGCCCCCGCCCCCATCCCCATTGAGCGGGTATTTACCCTACCAATTGCAGATATTTTTTGCGGGTACCCATAGGGTCTGGGTAGAATTGCCATCCCTATGTGTGTTTATGATTTTAGATAGTCGACTATTGTATTTTGTGGCGATTTTAATGTCAAAAAAGCAAAAAAAAAAATGACACTTTCTAGCTGTTTTTAACCTCTAAAAAAAAACCCCATCACAAATTGTTGAATTTCACAATTCCTCTTTGCATTTTTGGGCATTTCAGAGCAGAAATACAAAACCGTGGGACCCATCTCATTTTTGGGTGTATTTCTCTCCTCTCTCTCCTACCAAACAACTATACATATTTATTTCTCACATTTTTTTTCCATTTCTCACCTATTTCACTCCTACCAAACAAGGGGTAAAAGAAATGTGTATTTGACAGATATATCCTATATGATAACTACATGTAGTAATTAATCTTTCACATATTAAAAATTTGTTATTCAGGCATTTATGATTTACAAAATTTAAAGTTTTTATTACAATCCGTGCCTTAATTTATAAATGTATACTTTCTATATTTTTAAAAATGTTCTTTCACAATCCTTAGATGACCCATTCTCAAAATTTGGAAATTAAACATATGGATGAATACTTCATTATTTTTTTATTTTTTTTTATTTTTTGTAAACTTGAATCATGAATCTCCTAGGTTAAATGGAAAAGGAGTGAGAGGAGAGGACCGCCGAGGCCTACAAGATCATGTGACCCCTATTTGGTTGAGTCTGAATATTCCTTTAATACGACTGGCATTCTGATCCTAAATTAGTAGATTACAAAAAATATAGAATTTATGCAATAATTCTTTAATAATATCATCAAATTATGTGTTATTATATCATCAAAAGAATTTATTTTACCTATTATTTGAAATGTGATTTTTTTAATGATCAGGTTTCGAAATTGAAACTTTCCCCGATGATATTCTTTTTTCATACATATAAATATCAAAATTAAATAAAAGACTAATGCAAGGCAAGATTTAAATCTCTTCCACTTCGATCAACATATGATAGTAAGGTGAATATTTTTTATGAAAAAAATTTAAATCTCTTCCACCTAGATCAATATATCAAGGTACGACACGTGATTCTTTTTTATACATGTATTATAACTGCATGAATTTTACAAATTATTTAGATTCTTTACTTGTGGCCGGCCTATTACAAACACGTTTATTTATCCTTATATATTGAATTAAAATATATTATTTCAGAGTGACTTAATAATTTAGTTTACTGTCCCTAAGTGAATATTTTTTAATTTAAAATTTAAAATTTTTAACTAATTTTATGGGTTTGTTTATAGTTTTAAATATATTCTCTCCTAATTTTATACTTTTAAATTCTAATTAATTAACTATATATATATATATGTGTGTGTGTGTGTGTGTGTGTTATACTTTTTAAATTTTACCTAAATTTAATCGTACATGTAAAATAAACGATATATATATTATTATAAAGGTAGTTCCCTAGTCTGGTAGTCAATTTTTGTTTTTCCAAAACTAACATGATTTTTCTAGCAAGATAAAACTATCAGTGTTAAATATTCTTTTACTGACTTAAAATAATATTTAGTTAGAATAAAGTTAGAAATCTTTATTCACTTAAAATAAATTTTAAGGATATATTAAAAGTTATTACTGGTTTAAAAATAAATTATAAAAATGATAAAATTACAAAGCTACATTTTTTTTCTATGATAGTTGTCTTTAACTCAGTTTCATTATATAATCATAATTGATACGAAAAATCTTTATTATTATTTATTATCTTTCAAAATAAACAAAAATGCAAATTGACTGACACTTAATGCTAACTTTTTGGTTTAATTACATATTTTATTACCTATCTTTCATGATTTCGCGAATTTTGCCACCCAACTTTCAAAATTTTTTACATTTTGCCATCAAATTATTTTAGTTGCACATTTTTCCATTTAACTTTCAAAATTTTGTGCATTTTGTCATCTCCTTAGTTGACTGCTAACATGATAATTTTAACCATTAATGTGGCAATCAACAGTCAACTTGCCACATAAGCAATCAGCCTGTCACGTTAGCGATCAAAATTATCACATCAGTGGTCAACTAATGGAGGCGGCAAAATATACAACTAAAATAATTGGGTGACAAAATGTGAGAAATTTTAAAGTTGAATGGGAAAATGTATAATTAAAATAATTAGGTGGTAAAATTCGTAAAATCATGAAACATAGATGATAAAATGTGTAATTAAGCCTAATTTTTTAATCTAATTTTTTTGTTTTAGGAAACTCTGGATTTATATACGAACCAAATTATTTGATTTAAGTTGGGTTAGACCATTTATATATATAGGCGACAATTCTTTTTTATCAGCTTTAATGCAATCAATTGTATTCTCAATGGGGATGTGAATGAATTGAATTGAGTCAAAAACTTGAAGTTTAAATTTAACTTGTAAAAAAAAAAAATTGTTCAAACTGAATCATTTATGTAAATCAGTCTAATTAAAAGTTTGATTGACTTGTTACAAAAAATGTTTGAGCTTATTTTATTTAGCTTATTTATAACTTAATTATTTTTACTTTTATAAAAAAATTTCTTAAATTATTTTTTAACTTTATTAATTTAGTATCTAATAAATATTTTAATACTAGATGATAATATACAAATAAAATATGTACTCAACATATTCTATTTTTATGTAATTTTATTTTTTCTATGATATATATATATGTGTGTGTGTGTGTGTGTGTGTGTGTGTGTGTGTGTGTATAAACGAGCTATTTACAAGTTGATATTGAGTTCATAAAGTTTGGACTTGACTCATTTAATAATCAAGCTTCGTCTTAAACTTGGGTTTTTTTCTTAATTAAACAAACAAATTTCATGAAACATTTAACATGTTGAGTCTGAATAGTTCACAAATAACTAAGCTTATTTACACTCTTATTCTTGAGTATATAACAATCAAAATGAATCCGTTCTAACAATTTATTTCCAAAGATTCAAATTCATAATCACTCAAATTGTTTAATATAATTATGACAACACAATTTAAACTTAAAATTTCATAAAAATTAACAACCTTGGTATCATGACACTGAATGTACTAGTAAATGATAATATATTTGACTCAATCTTAATAACTTGGTGATAATTAATATACCTTTTCTCTAAAGACAAAATGTACTAGAAAATGATAATATATTTGTTTTATTAATTATGACACTGAATCAAAATTATAATATGATACCATAACAGGGTAGCAGAATGGATGAATAAAACTATAATGGAAAAAGTTTGTTGCATGCTTTCTAATGTTGGTTTGTCAAGGTCTTTTTGCCTGGAAGCAGCTTGAACAATTTGTTTTCTCATTAATCAGCTTCCCTTAAGTATCATTGACCAAAAAACTCATCTTGAGGTATGGTTTGATACTCTTGCTAATTACTCCAATTTAAAGATTTTTGGTTACCCTATGTATGTTCTTGATGTATGATTTGTTAAATATGTTTTTCTTGACTATAAGTCTAATGTGCAAGTGTGTCCTATGACCCATAAAATTATAATTAGCAGAGACGTTTATTTTTTATAAAAATTCTGTGTTGTGAGGTTTGTTCACTCCTAAATTTGGTGATACGAATAAGAAGAAATCAGGCATGCATGTAGGTGGAGTTCCCAATTGGGTTAGAATCCACACCAAAGCACTCATTCAAATATGCATGATGAAGTTGGTTCCACTATACTATCACCATTGACACCATTACAATATACTATTAATAAAGACAAAGACCAAGGAGTGATTAAAAAAATCATAGACTTATATTAGGGCTAATTTGGTTGCTATGCTCTAAATGTGGTAAAAGATATTGGTTCAATAGAAGAACCTTCTATATATTTAGAGGCAGTCAATTTTTAGAATTCTTGTAAATGGGTGATTGTTATGCAGGAAGAGATGGAGTCCCTTCATAAGAATGACGCATAGAAGTTAATGTGTTTTACCTAAGGATAAAAAAGGTTGTTCATTGTAAATGGGTATTTGAATGAAAGGAATGGATACCAAGAGCTAAAAACACTAGATACAAGGGAAAACTTATTGTCAAAGGTTATAGTCAGGCTTCAAGTGTTGGTTTTACAAATGATTTCTCTCTAACTGTAAAAGATATTTCAATTCGAGTTTTACTTGGTATTGTGGCTATGCATGACTTTGAGCTTGAGCTACTAGATGTGAAGAGTACATTCCTATTTGGTGAGCTTGAGGAGGACATTTATATTCAACAACCAAAAGGTTTTATGGTTTTAGGTAAAGGGGATTATGTATGTTTGCTAAAAAAAGTCTCTTATGCCCTGAATGCCAAACCTGTTAGTACTTCTTTGATAGCTCATTTTAAGCTTTCAACCGCTTTATCTCCATAACCAAATGATGATATTGGTTATATGTCTTGAGTTCTATACTCTAGTACAATGGGATCTCTCATGTATGTTATAATTTGTTCTCATCTATATTTAGCACATGTTAGTAGATACATGATGAATCTTGGTAAAGAGCATTGGAAGGCAGTCTAGTGGATATTCAAATACTTGTGTGGTTCTTCTACTGTTTGTCTACATTTTTGGAGAACTAGACATGGAGTTATTGGCTATGTTGATTCTTATTTTGGTGGAGATCTCGAAAAAAGGTTTCTTACAAGATATGTATTTACCATTAGTGGTTATGTTATTAGTTGGAAAGCTACATGTCAATCTACAGTTGCACTATCTACTACTAAGGAAAAGTATATGGCTATCACAAAAGCATGTATGGAAGTTATCTGGTTGAAAGGCTTTTTTTGGTGAGCTTTGTGATGATGTACATATTACTTTAGTGTTATGTGACAGTGAGAGTGCTATTTTTCTCACTAAAGATCAAATGTTTCATGAGAGAACAAAACATATTGATATTCAGTATCACTTTGTTTGTTGTGTTATTGCTCTTGTTCATATTGTTTTGAGCAAAGTTAGTAATAATCATGATAATCCTGCTAATATGATGACTAAGACACTTCCTATAGCCAAGATTGAGCATTGCTTAGACTTGGTTGGTGCTCATGATTGAGTTTGACCCTTAGGCATTTTTTGGTAAAGGATGACATTTTTTTTATGAAGATTGGTGCTTTTGTTCCTTACATTGGAATTCACATCAAGGTGGAGATTGTTAGAGTTGGGTAACTTGAATTCTTGACTTGACCTGAAAAGCCCACAATGTGATCAGTTTGGTAAAGAAATGTTTTTGAGAAATTTTTTAAGTGTCTGTGGTGGTAGTAAGCCCTTGATATGAACCTTTAGGAATTTTTGGCTACAGATTTATGTACACTAATATAATAGTGTTGCTACGATCACTCCCTTTGTATCCTTCTTATACCAATTTTCAATATAGTGACTTGTTTCTCTTCTACCTACGAATTTTTTTCGGTAAAAAAAAATTTACGTTAAATTTGTTTTGTTTTTATCATTGTTGCGCATTAGTTGTATCATTTTTGTCACTTGAAATCTGTTTAATTAATTAAATTGCGAGACATGAATTATAAAAGAATCTATTTAATCTCTTACAATGCACTTTACCTTTTTTATTCCCCTTTTTTATTTTTCTTTCCTCTTATAAGACCTATTTTTCTTGCTTGAAAAAAAAAAATCTCATTTCTCACTACTCATGCTTTTTTTATGCCCGTGATCCATTGTCATAATGTTGCAATCAATATGAATTGTGTGAGAGCAAATGACAAGTGTCACCTTTATATGCAACCAAAGTGAAGCTTTAGTGGGTCCACGAATATTTAGGGTTTGACCTTGTCTAAAATCCAGGGTTGGATGCGTTGCACGTATGGTTTGGGACCATCACACTCCTTGCACGGTTTAATTTGGCTTAGATAGAGCCGATTCATGAATGATAATAAAGATGAAAGGGACACTCGTACACGTATTTAGGATTTTCTTCACGACAAATTGTACTCACATAACATGAAGTATAACAAAAGTTTACTTGATATTTTTTTTAACTCTATATAATTTTTTTAATTTATATAATAACGTAAAATTGCATATTCTTCTCCATAGTATAAATCTTTCTTATTTTTTATGTAATTACATAAATTCAAGAAGATTAAAATAATAGATAAAAGAAAAATATTAAATATAATTTTATTAAATCTCAAGAAATATTAATGAAATTTGTACTTTTCTTACACTTATGATCTGTCTTGCTTAAATTTTGTACATATAACAATCGGTTTTTAGTTTAATAGATAAATATATAATGTATGCGAAATTTTGAAACTTTAAATTTATTTCATTTTTTATTTTTATTTTAGTTACTAAGCAATACATGTAGCTAAAGCAATTGAGGGCACATTATTTTTCACATAAAATTTGACATAATTAGAGAAGGGAATGTTCATGATCACTCTCATACTTATTTTTGTCATTCCTATCAAAATATTTTCTCTTTTTTATTAATCAAATTAATAATTTAAAAATTATAATATTTAATTAAACAAGAATAAATAATAAATACATTAGAGTAATAACTAACATCCGGTTTAGAAAAAATTAATTAATTTTTCAATATTTGGGGCAACTTTTACCGTTGTTTTAAATTTTATAATATGACAATGAGTTTTTTTTTATTGTGCATATCCATGGAGAATTAATTTTAAGAAATTAATTATTCTTTAAATCTATCTTACAAAGTTATTAAAAAGTTATTATTTTTAAATTAATTAATAAATTCAAACACACATAATTACCGAGCGTGTGAATCAATTGACACATGATTGTTTAAGCTTAATTAGTGATAGCGAGTTCAAGTTCTTAATATGCAGTTGCATTAAAAATTCAGAAGAAGAGTTTAATTTGCTGTTCATAATAGTCTTTTCCGACTTAAGTAAGATTGTCTACAGTAAAAAATACATTTGGTCTGTACGATAAAATGCACATAAATAACTATATAGTGTGTATTTAAAACCTTGAATAATAGTTGTTTTTTTTGTTAACTCTTGCAAAGTTTGTTTGATTTATATTTCATTTACTTTTATAGGATATTGTGGCTTCCCAAAATATTATTTGCAAACGAAAAAAAAAAATTTCTTCATCCCACCGGCCGTTTGCGGTGTAAAAACAAACAAGAGTTTAAGAATATAACTCAAGATCATTCTCAAAAGGAGAAAAAAATATTATAAGTTTAACACCCTGTGAAATCCTTTAAGAAAAAAAACTAAAGGGGAGTAAACAATGAACAAATTAAGAAATTACACCAGTCTTTTTCACTGAGCATAAAGTGTCTTGGTATTCTCCACACAAGGTTTCTTCCATCTACCAATGCTAAGTTTTGCTCAATAAATCTAAAAGTTATGGTGTTCCGTAAGGTCAAGCATACAACCAATTTGAGTAAAACCAAAGCATAACTTTCAAATTTACTATAATAGAAGACATTTGAATAACATCAAAATCAAGCTCCTTTAAAAAAATAATTAAATTAAGAAAAGGAAGAGGGTTATTACTTATCACCAAAGGACATTGGCGACAACCTACGTTAGAGAAAATTCCCAATTAAAGAGAACCAAAACACTTCAACGGAAGGAAACAAAAAATCAAACAGAAGAAACAAAAAAACACCACAAAAGAAGTGAAAGAAACTAGGGTCGGCTCTAAGGAAACACTCCCAATTCCACCATTGAATGATGTATCTTTCATATCTATATATTAATTAATATATTAATAAGTAATATTTAAGAAAACAGATTTTATAATTAAAAAATATAATGGCGACTTTGTATAACTAATTTAACTGCATACATTATTCAATGATATAGTATTAAAAAAATGCCATGTTCTTGAGTAGTTGAGAATTTCGTTGAAAAGAGACCTACTGAATGCATTTTTTTTTCATCTTGTAAAATAAAATAAAGTGTAAATAATGTATGCATTGGCAATATAAAAGAATTCTACACTATCATCTAATCATAAATTGACATGTATAGTATTTTTTTTTTTTACTTTTACAGTAATTATCTTAATAATCATACTTACCATAATTTATTATTAGTTGACAATGTAAAAACTTTTATACTAATGATGTATAGAAATTAAACTTTAAAACAAAAATATGAAACTTACATTTTATTTCTTATCGATTTATTAGAGAAATGATGTTCAAAATGTGAATATTTTAATATTTCCTGACGATGAGACAGTAATACAACATACACACGCGCACACACATATATCTGTGTGAGTATTGTAGACAGAGTTTAGTATAAAATATGTGAAAATATTTATTAAAAAATACATGAGATAATATAAAACTTTAAGTAATATATAATATATTATTACATTAGTGTAAAAAAATTAAAAATGAAAATGATAAATATAAAAATCTTGTAGTTGATTTTATAATAAATTTTAAAGACTTGAGATCAAACCTCACATTTATTTGTCTCCCTCCTTTGTGTGTACGAGATTACAAGTGAAAAGTAGTTACAATTTGAAGTTTCAAAAAATGAGCAAATTTTCGAATGTTACATAGACATTTTTTGTTTTAAATAAAAATATAAATAATTTACATTTAAGAAAAAATAATTTTAAGAAAAATTGAAAAAAAATATATTTTAGAATATTAATAATTAAAATTTTAGATAAAAAAATAAGTTTTAATATATAAATTTAAAAATAATTAAAAACTAATATTTGAAAATTCAAAATATTATTATATAAGAAATCTTAATATAAAAGAAAATTTTAAAATAATTACTAACCTGATATTTTTTAAAAAATATATAAATATAAGGGTAAGGAGACTGAAAATATAATAAGAAATATTTTTATGTTTAAAAATGAAAATTATGATTTATAATATACAAGAGTATTACTCATATATATAGATAACCCTATTACTACTAAGTGCGTGAATCAACCGACGCAAAGTTATTCCAGTCGAGTTTGAGTCATGAATATACAGCTGTATTAAATACTCGAAAAAATTGTCTCTAGTTGAAGATACATGTAGTCTATACTAAAAATAAATAAATAGTTCACCCTATCCATAATTTTTTGTAATTTAATGCATATGTATTCTAATGATATGTTACATACGTAACATACCATGCCAACACCTACTGGCTCACATGTTTCCCGACGTAACAAAAAAATCGGCACTTAATCTTTTGCTTTATCAAAAGTTTACTAAAAAAACTATAAAATCAATTAATGATTACTAGCTATAATGAAGAACTGTCAAAGAAAAAAAAAAAGCTATAATGAAGAAGAACAATAATTACTTGACCAGCACACATATTCCCCGTATACTAATTAATTCTGGCCTTTTTCTACAGGTAATCATGCTTTGAGCTACCTCCATCACTTGCAAACAAAATAAATTATGTGACAAATTTCCACACCTGCCTCATATTGGCTGTCCAAAACCATTGATGGAAAATTAAAGGGGTCATGTGTAAATTTATTCAAAACTCCACTTAAATGAAATATATACACAAAAAGAAAGACAATGACCTTCCATGTTCGTACCATTATGCCTCATTATTTTTAGCGTTTCGGAAGATTAATTCGTGCAGAGGTTTTAAAACCTACAAATTTTGTTCACTTCAGTTCTGATTTTCTGTCATCTTAAAACTTTGCATAGGATGCTACTAACTTAATATATATATATATATGTGTGTGTGTGTGTGTGTGTGTGTGTGTATATGTCAACATGTATTTATTATTGCTTAGCATAGAGTTGAATATTTTGTAAATGTAGGTTGGTTTTCCCGGTAAAAATTGAAGCATATGCTGCTAGTAATATTTTATACATGAATAAATTAGAGGTTTGTAGTTATGGGATTAAATATCCCTCTTATGTTAAACCATTATCCCTTAATTTACGTTTATTGTTGCAGTTACCTTCTCCTATGTAAATAACATCCATTTAAAAATAAACTGTTGAACCTATTGTCTTCTATGAAAATGCTTTAATCATTTAAAACCAAAATTAAAATAATATATAATTGCACCCAAAAAAATTAAAACAATAATGCATCCTTTACAACCCCAAAGATCAAAAAATTAAGCTAACAAAAGGTATGTTTTTGGTTGATTCATAAAAAATAATATATTTATATAAAATGAAAACAACTCTTTGTTTCTGTCAATATAAGTATTTCTCTAATTAAGTTTTAGAGAAAGAGAAAGTAGCCCGTCTAGAGAAAGAGAAGTTACCGTATCCTAAAATTAGGGTAAACTACAAGTTAAGGGACTAGCTTGTTCTTTCCTCTAGACCAGTACCCAAAGATTACTACAAGTCTTAAGAAAACCTATAGTTGAACTTGCATATTATTTTATGAAGAAAAATTACTAATAGCACGGAAAAAAAAATGATTTTTTTTTCTATATATGAATTTAATCTTGATATATTATCAGTATAATTTTTTTTACATCATTAACTAATTAGAAATCATTTTAAATATGACTTTAAAAATAATTATTATAAAAATCAACAATCTTATCATATATAACAATCTATAATTGAATGATTGTGAAAAAATAAATAAATTATGCTATCAATACATTTTAATCAATTTTTTATACACTGTAAAAAAAATAAGTTCATTACCTTATTTGCTTTTATAATTCATGATAGGTTGGGTTGGTACAAAATTTATTTCACACTTCTAGACAACTCATTCACTTTTGGAAAGTCTAAGCTAGCAACAAGTGTGCGTAGCTGGGTTATAACTTGCATATCTTTAATAAATGTTTTGGCTCCAATAGGCATGAAAAAAAGTGGCACTTCAGTGCAACACTTCAGAAATACCAATTTCCATTGACATTTTGTATCTTATATAAAATGAGTTTTGCTTGTGACGTCAAACAAAATTACATACAGATTCAAAGAAATAAAGTCTCCACCGCTTCATATTTTGTTTTCATCTATTTGTCTCTCTTATTTTTTACACAGATCAATGTCCCATATTATTTTTTATTTTTAAAGTGAGTTTATTCTTATACAGAAAACAAGTAACAATAAATCAAGGCAAGTTAATTAGATTTAGTAAAAAATGATTAGCTTTACATAAAATTTCGTATTACAGTTTAAAAGTTTAAAACTTTATATAGAGTGATACTCACATTTAATATTCAAACTATGCTTATATCTATATATTTAGAGTTTGTTTAGTTTAAGGAAAGGTTCTCTGTTTTTAATTTTTATTTTAATTACAAAACGAATACCTTATTTTAATTTTATTTCTTTTCAGAATATTATATAGGAAATAGTGAAATTATTTTTTATTAGTTATTATTTTATTTTTGTTTTCACTATCTCCTATATAATTTTTAAAAATAAAAAATAAAGTGAAAAAAATATATTTTTTTCAAATCAAATGATTCTTTGAGGGCTAAATATGTTTTTAGTATATGTAAATAAGATAATGTTTTTTTTTAGTCTCTAAAAAATAAATAATTTCTTTTGGTTCTTTATTTATGAAAATGTGTTAGATGTGATCATTATCCTTCATAAAAAATTATCTTTTTTTAGTTCTTCGTTTATGAAATAAAAATTACATATGATACATTTTTATAGTTGAGGAACAAAAAAGAAATGTTTTACTTTTTAGAAACTAAAAATAAACATGACCCTATTTACAAGGACTAAAAATATATTTAACCTATTCTTTAATATCCAACCATATCTTAATTAAAATTATCTCTTATGGATATTGTAGGAAAAGAAAAAACACGTAGACATCGGTGCATAAATATTTTGATAATATTTTTTCTAAAAGGGTAAGAAAATAGTTTTTCATAAGTAGTTCCAAATACCAAAGGATTAAGGAAATAATAAACAAAGAATCTTATGATTAAAAGGCAAAACTCAACATTTTATGAAAAAAGATGAAGAGAGAGAAAACTAAAATTAGTACTAAGTTGCTAAAAATGGCGTTGACAGACATCCTCTCCACCACCATTCCTCTCATTCTTCCAATTGTCTAGTCTGCTATTACTTTTAGGAGCCAAATTCGGAATCAATAGAATGATGAGCCGAATCTCTTTGCTCCCAACCATCAAAAGAAAGAAACCGAACACATAAAAATAAAAAATAAAGAAAGAGAATAAAATAAAGAAAATAAAGTGATCATTAAAATAAAAAAGAAAAATTTATATAAAAACAAAAATCAAAGACAAGGGAGGAAAAAAAACAAAAAAGAGGAAAAAAAAAACAAAAAAGAAAAGAAAAGCCAGGTACTGGTTCCAACCAACCTTTTTGCTTTCCCTGTCAATCCAACAGCACCAGTTTCTTTCAAAATCTGAATACAACCCATTTCACAGAACCAAATAAGGAACCAAAATCTGGGGAAAAGATACAAACTTGGCATTGGGTTTTGGATTTTGATTTTTCAATTTTCCATTGCCTTTGTTTAATTGCCCCCTTCTCCTCCTCCAGAAAAATGCCTTCTCTGAACAACATTGTGCATTGACAACAAACACACACACGCAACAGGTATTATTTTCCTCCTCATTGATGGGTGAAGAAGGGTGAATGAATAGGCCAAAGGGTGTTTGTTGTAGGGTATGTGAGGGAGAGGCAAAGTTGAAACCTTTTGGAGAAGAATGAACAAAGAGCTTACAGGCTTTGTGAAGGCTTGGGAAGCAGCAGTTAGGAAATCAGCTGGTCCAAAGAAGAGGGCAAACAGCATCTTCACACCAATGTCTGTTGCCCATGTTGATGATGATGATGATGCAAGGCATGTTGGTGGTGAGGTGGTGTCCCAGGTTGAGAAGATTCTCCCCAGTGGTGACTTCTACACAGGCCAGTGGCTTGACAATGGTCCCCATGGCCAGGGAAAGTACTTGTGGACAGATGGGTGCATGTATGTTGGGGAATGGCAAAGGGGTGGCATCATGGGGAAAGGAAGGTTCAGTTGGCCTAGTGGTGCCACCTATGAGGGTGATTTCAAGAGTGGTTATATGGATGGAAAAGGCACTTACATAGGGTCTTCTGGGGACACCTACAAGGGTTGTTGGGTGATGGAGTTGAGACATGGCCAGGGGACTCAGAGTTACCCCAGTGGGGATTTTTATGATGGGGAGTGGAGGAAGGGGTTGCAGAATGGGCATGGGAGGTACCAGTGGAAGAATGGGAACCATTACATTGGACAGTGGAGGAATGGTTTGTTCTATGGGAATGGGACCATGATGTGGAGCAATGGGAATAGGTATGATGGTTGTTGGGAGGAGGGGTTGCCTAAGGGGAATGGCACATTCAGGTGGGGTGATGGGAGTTTCTATGTTGGGGTTTGGAGTAAGGATCCAAATGAGCAAAGTGGGACTTATTACCCATCTGGCTCTTGTGCTGGCCATTTGGAAAGGGATCCTCAGGAGCTGTTCTCTGTGGACTTGGTGGAGTGCAGTGTTTGTGCTTGTGAGAAGGTGTCAATTTACCCTTCACAGAAGAGTTTGAACTTGTTGGAGGGGGATAAGATGAGTAAGAAGGGGAATGACGGTAATGAGAGGACAAGGAGGATGTCAGTGGATGCAAGGATTAGTAATTACAGTTCTGAAGATGGTTCTTATGCCTCCTATGATAGCTCAAGGAGTCCTCAGGTGGATAATTCTGTTCCAAGAGTGCCACATTTGAGGTTGAAGGCTCCAAAGAGACAGGGAGAGACTATTTCTAAAGGGCACAAGAACTATGAGCTCATGCTTAATCTGCAGCTTGGTATCAGGTACTGATCATAGCTGTTTTCACGTGAATTGTGATTATTTACTCTCATTTTTCGTGCTCAGTTCAGCTTTTTTTAGCCTTGTTTTCCTTTTCTTTCTGTTTGAGTGGTAGACTGATACCTTGCATCTTCTAGGATATGAGGATTTAGCTTACTTTAAATGTGTGCCATCCTATGGTTATGGTGCAGTGATGAATATGGCATTCTGGAAAACAATAATTTCCTTCCATGATTCTAATTTTAACTGCGCGGTTATTAATTTCTTGTGCCATAGCACAGACATGCTGTTGGAAGACCCGCTCCAAGTACATCTCTTGATTTGAAGTCTTCTGCATTTGATCCTAAAGAAAAAGTATGGACTAAATTTCCACCAGAAGGATCCAAGCACACCCCACCTCACCCTTCTTGTGAGTTTAGATGGAAAGACTACTGCCCGGTAGTGTTCAGGTAAGCTTTTGATCAAAATCTCAAGACTAAATGGTTCTCTTTATTTAGTTCATTGAAATTTTGTTTGCGAATTAGGCAAACCGTGTTTTGTATCTGAAGCTGCTAACCTGTTGAGTGTGCTCTTGTAAATTTATATCACAAAGTGTTTTGGGCTGTTAGAAATTTATTTATTTATCCTAATTCCTAGATCCTGATGGTTTATTTCATCTATATTTGCAGGGCTCTAAGAAAATTGTTCAAAGTAGATCCTGCTGATTACATGATATCATTATGCGGGAATGATGCCCTTCGGGAGCTCTCATCCCCTGGAAAAAGTGGAAGCTTTTTTTATTTGACCAATGATGACCGATACATGATAAAGACCATGAAGAAATCAGAAGTAAAAGTGAGTTCCCTTTTAATTGGCTAGATATAATATAAAACTCGAGGTTTTGTAATTCTCCTAACCGAACACTTTGCTCACCTTGCTTTTCAAGAATTAGAAAGTTTCACCAGTAATCCTGAGTTTTCAGAACAATAGTGGAACGGTACTGAGCATTACTAAAGAGCAAGAATTACTATATGTTCAGAAAAATTTATTGTAAACTTTCCACAAGTATTTATAGAAGAGGAAATAAGGGGGTAAAATGAGTCAAACTTCCCTCATAAGTTGAAATCAAGTTATGAGCTTCAGCTTTTAGAGAAATTAAATGAGCAAGCTTCTAATAAAGTTAAAGTGCATAAATTGATTTTAACTTATAAGAGGAGTTTGATTCATTTTATCTCTGATTCCCTTCTATAAGTGCTTCTAGGCCAATATGTTTTTGAACTAGTTTAAAAGCTTTTTCAAACTTTCTTGGTTGTCATTGCAACAGGTCTCTTTGATGTGATAGTTTTCAGTTGTTGCTTCATTGTAAAGGTTAATTTTTATTATCTACTAAAAGATATTTCATTCAGGACTGTATAAAATGATTGCAGGTTTTCTTGAGAATGCTGCCTGGTTACTACAAACATGTTCGGGCATTTGAGAACACTCTAGTCACCAAGTTCTTTGGCCTCCATTGTGTTAAGCTAACAGGCACTGCACAGAAGAAGGTAATGCTGAGGTTTGTATAGACTTCTACTTTGACAATAATTTATAATTTATAATTGACTATTCTTGATAAATTTCAGGTTCGATTTGTCATCATGGGAAATCTATTCTGCTCACAATATGCCATCCATAGGCGCTTTGACCTAAAAGGTTCGACCTTCGGTCGCACAACTAACAAACCCGAGTCAGAAATAGAACCTACAACAACACTCAAGGACCTTGATCTAAATTATATATTTCGGTTGCGGAAGTCTTGGTTTCAAGAATTCTGCAGGTACTTAATCACTTCTTGTCTCATCCATTGTGCGTGTACCATGCAGGAAACTGCACTATATTAAGCACATTTTATTAGCTGCTGTGTCAATAGAAAATGGCAATATCTCCCTCTCCTTTTCACAAGACTAAAACCACACAATTTACTCTTCTCACTGGTGCCTCTCGTGGCCCTTCTTTGTACATGTCCAAACCACCTTAACTGATTTTCTGTTATCTTGTCTTTATTCAGTGTTACACCAATCTCTCCTTGTATATAGTCATTTCATATCCTGTCCTTTCTTGTGTAGCCACACATCTATTTTAACATTCTCATATTTTCTACTCCCACCTTTTTCTCATGATATCCCTTCAAAGCTCAACATTCACATACCATATAGTATTGTATAGCCAGTTGTATAGAAGTATGATAAAACATGCTATGTCAATAGAACATGGCTATATTTAATTTCTAACATACATTTATGCAGGCAAGTGGATAGGGACTGTGACTTTCTGGAACATGAGAGGATTATGGATTACAGTATGTTGGTAGGTCTTCACATTCGAGGAATGTCGTGTAGTGACGCCGTTACTCCTTCTGGTTACAGTCCAGGCGCTCAAACCCCAACTGGTTATATCTTGTCTTAGATGGATTTTTCTTAATTGTATTTTCAACATGAATTTTTTCTGAATACATGAACTTACATTGCAGGCAATGGTAACTTTGACGATGGAGCCCCTCGTCTTTCTGGAGTGGATGTGGATCATCTTGTTGTAGATCCTAGTCGGTATAGTCTATCAACACATCATGACAGAAGTTTCAAACTTTCAATGACTCAAGTTCTGATAGCCAATTTTAGGCAAAGCATTGTTTTGCAGTTACTATTTTGATGATGCAACATGCATGCAATGCAACAATCCTATTTAACTCAGATGTCACAGTTTAATTTCTATTATATCATGCATTACTTCTGAGTTCATTTTTGATACTTTCACACCACATTTTTTTACCACTTTTTCTGAGCCCCCAAACTTGCATAAATACTTATCTTGCACCAACATGCAAGCTTTTGCTATCATAAATTCATACATGGATTCTCTTCATTCAGGAATGGTTGCATTTTCTGAAAACATTTGCATTCTCTTTCATGTTTCAGGTGGATTCAATTAGGTATAAACATGCCAGCGCGGGCCGAATTAACGGTGCGAAAAAGTTGTGACACTCCTCAGCTGGTTGGAGAACCAACAGGGGAGTTATACGAGATCATCATCTTTTTCGGTATCATCGACATATTACAAGACTATGACATTAGTAAAAAGCTTGAGCATGCTTACAAATCATTCCAATACGATCCGACATCAATCTCTGCAGTTGATCCAAGGCTATACTCAAGACGGTTTCGTGATTTCATCTTCAGAGTTTTTGTAGAGGACTAAACATTCAAATTGCAATGACAGCACTAACCAGCACATTGATATCCATGCACAGAATGGCCACCAACACACTTGTTGGAGTGTATTTTGTGCAAGACAGGAGGGGTTACATGTTTCTGAAATTTGTTCATCCTCCACCCCTTGCAGTTTGTGAATTTTATATTACTTATAGTCACAGCTAATGTATGTTGTAGTGTAGATCAATGTTGTTCAGATTTATTCGAGCCTTTTTCCAATTGTAAATGAATTAACAGAAAGGGTATTATTCTTTTTGTAACTTCTTTTTTTATATATTTATATATAATATAATGTAATATCCCAGGTGAGCCTCTGGGGTGTCAGGGCTGAATAAAATGTATAGAAAATGAGGTGAAGGGTATTAAGATTTTTGTGTACAGAAATGTACGGATCATCGTTACTACCTTAGGAAGGGATGTGATTACAAGTTAACTAACTTAATTTTGTGTAGTGATGTATCTTTTGCATACTATGGTTCTTTTGTGACCCCTTAATGAACCAAAAAGTTTGGTTTGATTGTACTTTTTACCTGTAAAGTTTTATAATTTTGCAAATTTTGTCATTCCAATTTATTTTATTTTATTTTTGCGAATTTTGTCTTAATATAGAAAAACTATCACAATTAAATCATTTTGTGGCCCTTTTTTTTTTTAAATTGTCATAATTAAAATAATTTTATGGTCGTTTTTTTTTTAAATTGTCACAATTAAGCAATTTTTCTTAAATTGTGACTATTTTTACTTGGGAGGCAAAATTTGTAATATTTTATGAATTAAGAGGCAAAATTCTGCTTCTATTTTTTAAAATTAATTTTATCCTACTTCAAACAGTTTCATATGTTTAAGAACATTGCAATGTTTTAATGGATTGGTAGAAAATAAAAATTAAAGAACTTTCTAGCTAAAGAGGACCTTTGTACATCTTGATATTCTTGCCAGTGGCTAAATTGATACAAACAAGATTTTGTTAAGCACCAAATTATTCTAGTGCTTTTCCTTGCTTGAACTGGGCAATTCTTCAAGGCAAGGTCACGAGACAACATTGCTTGCTGAATTTTTCTTAGAAATACGAACCTACTTTTCTGTATTTGCACCCTATGTGTACTTCATAGAACTATTTATATAGGGGTGTGTGCTAGAGTATGAGCAGCATGCCAGCATTGGTTGTTTTTCACAGCATAGTTTAAAAGTGTTTATTCAAATAAAAAAAGAAAGAAAGTAGAGGCTAAATACTACGAGATTATGTGGTTTATTCATTTTTTGGTGTGTTTGATTGGAAATTCCTTTTTAGTACACTGCTTATATTAGCTTCAAGGATTGGTATAAATATTAAATTTTTTTTCTTCATATATGCTCTACAAGAGATAATCTTGATGGTTTTGTTGCATATATGTAGTATTTGAATTTGGGCTCATTACTTCAAGCATTTTTTTTCATTTTTTATGTTTATTTTTTTTCCGGTAGAGAAGAAGTAAGAGGAATAGAAAATTAATTTTCCATCACAAATGTACATCCTCTTCAGTGGTCCAAAGTTTTGGGTGGCTAGGCGAAAGAGACTCGCATATTTTTTCGCGTCTCCATGCATGTCTCACTCATGAGAACTAGCATCAGATAAATTTAGATCTCTTTTGTAAATTTAAAAATAGATGCCTAATATCATGTTCAATTCTTCTTTAACATTAGAAAATAAGCTTCTAAAGGGATAAGATATACCGACAAAATTCAATATAGATAGTAGATAGTTGAGTTCTTAAAATATGTTAATTTTAATTCAACATAGAAAAAAGATTTTTGTTAGAAAAAACAAAAATTCATTTTTGTGATTTTTATATCTTGAAAGAAATGCACTTAGTTGTTTGTTAGAGGTTATGAAGTACAAACACCTCTTGTGTTTGAAGTGTCGCGGTATTTGACACATTTTTAACATTTATTTAACACTTGTCTGACACGTGTCAGACACTTTTCATCAAGTGTCCAATTAAAAAAATTATTTTTTGTCAACTCAGACACTTGAGCCCACACCTCAATACAATATAAACACTTGAGTTGACACCTTTATGTAACTCAAATACTTAAGTTGACACCTCCGTATAGATGGACACATACTAATATTATTAAAAAAATTATTCATTTTTTAATCTTCAAAAAAGTTAGCTTAAAATATAATATAAATATTAAAAAATAATGTCTTATCACTTTTTAGAGACTTGTTATAATAGAAAAAAAAACATAGAAATTTAGTTTAAAGAAACCATTTCTTATTTTTCTATTTTGAGGTTTTTTTTTTTTAAATAACTTTGTTTACTTATTTTGGAATTTTTTGTAAAGAAACCATAAATAATGTCTCTTACGTGAGGCTTATTAAAAAAAGGTAAATATAAAAAAATATACAAAAGCTTAAATATATTTTAAGTTCCTTTAGATATGATTTTATCTAGCTTTAGTTCTTGTAAATTTTTTGCTATTTTTAGATCCTGACATTTTTTTAGAGCATCTTTAACCATGGATTGCTTATACAAGTTGTTTAGGACAAATTTGTAGGCCCTACAATGTCACCTAAGTTTAAGAACTCTATCCAAAAATTTATTTCAATGCTAAAGTTACCTAAAGTGATTTCTTAACTTATTTAGGTGGGTCCTACAATTAATTTGATTTTGTTTTGAATAGATTGTTTTGTTAATTTCCCTCCTTCTGAGCATGAAAAATCATTTTTTATTCTTAAGAAACCTTTAAGGAACGTTGCTTATATAAGCAACGGTGCTTGAACAAGGAACGCCAACTCATTTGCTCCAATCGTAAATTTCGTTAAGCAACGTATCTTGAACTTAAGAAACACCCCTAAGATACAGTGTTGGCGATGCTTTTAGTGGGTTTTTTTAGTTTTTACCATTAACTCTAGTTAATTTAGTACTGACATGGCTAATAAAATAAAGAATATTAATTATGATAATTAAGGTAATGAATAATATTTTAAATTAAGATAATTAGATTATTTTTAGGTGCATAATTCAATTAAATAACGTATTTATTATTTTATATAAGTAAGATAATTATATATAATTTACTTTTATAATTTATTTTTAATTTTTAATATATTATGAATAGTAATTTTTATTGTTTTTAATATTGTTCTTACTTTTCAATTCACTAACTTACTTTTAACATTATACTTTTAAAAAAAATTATAATTTACTTATACGCTTATAATTTACTTTTATATATTACTTTTGATGTTATTTTTACATTTTAATTCATTAATTTTGACTGGTTGTAATATAATTTATTTTTTAAATATATTAAAAGTAAATTATAAGCGTCTAAGTAAATTATAATTTTTTTCAAAAAAGTACAATGTTAAAAATAAATTAATGGATTAAAAAGTAAGAACAGTATGGAAAGCAATAAAAATCAATGTTCATAATATATTAAAAATTAAAAATAAATTATAAGAGTAAATTATATGTAATTACCTAATTTATATAGAATAATAAATACATTACTTAATTGAATTAAGCACTTAAAAATAATCTAATTATCTTAATTTAAAATATTCTTTGTTGCCTTAATTATCTTAATTAATATTCTTTATTTTGTTAGTCATGTCAACACTAAATTAACTACAATTAATGGTAAGGACTAAAAAAGAACAATAAAAAAATGTCAAAGATCTAAAAATAACAAAAAAAATCATAAGGACTAAAACTAGACATATTTACAAGGACTTAAACATATTTAAGCCATATACAAATATTGATTATCAATTTAGATTATTTTACTCCTATTTCATTTTATTAGAGATTCCCTTTCTCTCTTCGTGTGCGTGCATGTATGTTTTTCATTTTTTTTAATTTTTAGAAAAATTCGTTGTGTGTTTGCATGTCCATGCGTGTATTTTATTTATTTTTTTATCTTTAGAAAAGTTAGTTTTGCATGTGCGCGCTATTTATTTTTTAATCTTTCATGTGTGTTATTCATTTTTTAATCTTTGGATACATATTTTGCCAGGTCATTGAGGAGGTCATACAAGATAAAAATGTCTGTGTCCCCTTGATTGTTGAAAGAAAGACCTGGATAATAGATCATTGAAATATTGTTCACCAACTTTTATCATACTCTTACTCTGTTGAGGGCATTGGAGAAAATTTTCAACCATTCATAATAGACATAAATGCTCCTTTTCAAACACATAATCTTTAGGGAAAAGGGAACAATATGCAAAACATCTCTTATACATGTATATTTATTGAAGTGGAAGAAGCATCATAGCTAACATAATCTTATAAGATTGCTTCAAATAAACTCGATCTAGAACTCTGTCTCCCTTGAGTCACTCAAATGGTCAAGTCATCTACGGATCTCAGAGGCCTTACTTTTCTCTGCACTGACTTTAATTCACCAATTAATCAGTATCCAGGTCTGGTGGTCTATCTTCTACACATAAGAGACCAACATTGATCGATGTATCTAATAATAAACTGGTTACTAAGACATAACTCTTAGCTTAGTATTATTAGATTCACTAAGCTCTACAGAAGATATGTGTGAAAGCATATAATTAAGCATTAAGAAGCAATTTGAAATTTCAGAAAATACAAAGTTTAATCTGAAATTAATATGCAAATTGCTCAAGCGAATGCATGGCTAACGTGTTGATAGTGACATGGTGAAAAACCTACGTAGGCCACTAAATTGAGAAGGTGGTCCTCATTTTCAAACTCTATTTCTAGTAGTAATTAACCCCCAAAATTGAAGCCATCAGATTTGACACAAAGAAATGCCTCCATGGCACACTCAAGAGACTAGAAGCCATTGATGAAAACCATCGAATAAAGCTTCAATCAGAGAAATCACATCAAATTTTAGTGGATTGTGTACTCTTAATTTTATGTGTAATTCTTCTTTTCGGTAGCTTCAACTAAAAAAAAAATGTTTTTTTAGTCCCTATAGTTATACAAACTTTACCTTTTGGTCCTTATAGTTAAAAATAATTTGTTTTAGTCCATATACATGCATTTTTTATATCGGTTTAGTCTCTGCTATCAAGTATGTTTTAATTCCGTGAAATAAAACTGTCACAAAATGAAAATTAGCGGTGTAAAACTGTCACAAATTAACATTTTTTAGCATTTTTTTATTCAATTTGTGATGGTTTAAAACGACAGAAACTAAATCAATATCGAAAGTACATGTATAGGGATTAAAACAAATTATTTTTAACTACAGAGACCAAAAAGTAAAGTTTGCACAACTATAAAGACAAAAAGGTAATTTAATCAATTTTAGTGGATTGGCCACTCGTAATTTTATGTGTAATTCTTCTTTTCGGTAGCTTCAACTCAAAAATAATATGATATTGTATATTTTTCTATCATCAAATTATTGTCCATCTGTGCATACAAACCTGGAGTTAATGAGACCCCCAAACCCAACTTCAGTGGAACAGTGCACTACTGTTTATCAAGTACTTTTTTTTATCTTTATTTCTTGTTTTATTTTTTTCCTTGAATTGCTCAAACATAATAAAATAAGAAATTCAGAAAAAGAATAAAAAATTATTTTTTATGTTGATCTGACCTTTTGGCATTATTTAAAATTTCGCGTATTAAAAATTATAATGTTAATATTTTGCGTTAAAATACAACTCAAAAAAATAAGTAATATGGAAAAATATCTTTGGTTAAGTTGATAACGGTAAAAAATATAAAGAAAAATATAAATAAAATTTTATTCGATTTGATTTATTGTTTACCCGTATTTATAATTTTGTATATTGAAAAGTGAATAGAATTCATACTTATTAAATTTTGTATCCTAACATAAACTTCTAAAACTCATTTGTACCGAATATTAAATGTAAATTACAAATTATGTAAATAATTTAGATGAAAATAATTATATCCAAGACTTAGAATACGTACCTTAGGAAATCCTGAAATTTATTGGTTAATTTTAAATCCATTAAATTTTATAAGAAATGACAAAAGGGCAGTGCGTTAATGCCTGACCCCAGAGACTTTAAAGACAACGTGGACGCATTGCAATTAATTTTAGTTTCCTGCCAAGCCATAACTATCTAGCTGTTAGTATAACGTGCATTATTGTAATATACAATATCAACAATTGATTATAATCAGAAGATTGCACTTAACAATGTTATTATTAATAAATTATAAAATTATTAAAATTTTAAATATCCTTATCTTAGAAGAGTCAAATTCCTCCTACTAAGAGCGTATGTAAAAATTGATGAAAGAGTTAATAGCTTCACGTCATTGAATATGACACATCAATTTATTGAATCATCTTCATTTTTACTTTAGACTTAATCTCGCCTCATTCATTGAATTTCTTTTGCCTAATGACGCTGTTTTGGGCTATTAATGACTTCGGTTATTGTCCTATTTGGACCATCTTTACAAGGATCTTTTTTATTGCCCCTTCAGCACTTTCGAAATTTTCCTTTTTCTTTTTTCCTTTATTTTTTTGTGATTATGGACCCTTATAAAACCCTTTGGTTGTGTTTGAATGAGGAATTTTAAAATTTCAAAGAATTTGAAATATTTAAAATTTGAATTGCTTCAATTTAAATTTTTTCATTTATTAAATACTTTGTTTGGATAAATCAATTTAAATTTTTTAAATTTCAAATTCTCAATTTAGATATGACATTTTAATTTCCACCATATACAAAATATATATTTAAAAATTAAAATTTTAATATTAAACTTTTCCAAAAATAAACATTAATCAAATTTTAAATATTTAATAATTCACAAATAATTTTACTATTAAATTATATTTAATAATTCAAAAATATAAATATTAATATTCTTTACATCAATATTGATAAAAAGAAAAGAAAAAAAGAAGAAGAGAGAGATAAGATACAGGGGAGAGAGAAGGGGGAGAGGGAGAGAAAAAGAGTGAAGAGAGGGAGAGGAGAGAAGAGAGAAATAAAAGAGAAAGGCCATAAAAAATAGAGAAAAAGAGAAGAGAGAGAGAGAAAAGGGAGAGAGAGGAGAGACAATAAATATAAAAGTAAGAGAAAATGAATATAAAAAATTTCAATTTTTTTTTTTTGTGGATTTTGAAATTTTACATTTTTAGATAATCAAAATACCATCATAAATTATTAGATTTTCAATTTTTACTAAATACTCTATTCAAACAAAAAATTCTACCACAAAATATTTTAAATTTCTTATAAAAATAAATTATCCTCTTAAAATTCCTTATCCAAACAAGGTTAGGACTGTTGAGATCAAATAAACTTTAATTAAGCACCGAATATAAAATCCCACAACATCAATGTCTCTATTCTGATGCAAGAAATTGAAACTAGGTCCTATGTATGGCATATAAACATTCTGTAGAAGAGAAATTTATATAATAACAAAAGAGCATATATTGTCAGTTTTCCCTGCTAAACAGCAGAATGAACTGCCTTCAGAGTGTCACAGAACCGATCCATCACCTGTCATTGGCAAATAAAAGGTTTATATATCGTTATCCCTCATTTAAATATTGCTACCACGTATCAAGTACAGAATAGAAAGTTTGCAGTGTGAACAATAATAACTTAACCAAATGTGTGAGTTGAGGCAATAAAATAGAAATATAGGTAACATTTAGCGTAACTTATTTTGGTCTAATTTGACCTCCCAATACAAGCCAACTCATAAATTTAGAAGTATCATTCTATTAAAATTAAATTTTTTTTTAGCCTTTTAACTTTACCCAAATATTGTTTCAAAACAATGTCCTATTATTTTGAATAATAATTCATTCTAAATTTGTTAATATAAATTAAAGTAAAATGTTCCCTCTCTTGAAATATGCTTATATTATCTTCTCTTTTGTTTTAAAAATTGCATTCCCTTTCCCAATAATGCTACACTATAGTTCATTTTAACATAAACAAGTTAATTAGCAGTGATGAGCAATATAAATGAACCTCCTAAAAGTATTTCTGATCAACTTCTAAGGTTATTTACAATTTTAAACATGTATCGAATTTTGGAATTTAGGAGATAAAATGATGTTTTGAGTACATTCATATTATCAGTCTTAAAATTTCAATCAAAATCTTCATTTTATCTTTGAAGTTTCAAAGTTCATTATATATAAATTCAAAACTATGTGCTAATAATGCTGAGAATCACAAAAGAAAAAAATATATATAATGGACCTTAATAAGTTTGTTTACATTAAAATGAACTAAATTGCAGCACCTATAAAGAGGAAAGGTCATTTTTAAATTAAAAGAAAAGAGTAATATAATTTAAACATCTCTCAAAAGAAGAAATTGTAATTTATTCTAAAAATTTATTTAATTTAAATATAAAATAATTAAATAATTATTGAAAATTAATATTTTTAACTTTAACTATATAATTAAGTAAAAAAATATGAGCCAACAAATTAGCCCGCAACTTACATAAAGTAAGACCGAGTATATATTTAATTCAACTTAATTTTTTAATTTACGAAATATTTTAAAAAATAAACGATTATTTTTCCTAAAATAATCAAAGTAAATAATTTAAAAATTTAAATACACTTTACCCGCTGCTAGTCAAGAAATAACCTGGACCATGCATTATTCGAGGCTGATCCAAACAAACCACACCGTATACAAAGTTGGGCTCTAAATAAGAGGAATAAAGCAACCAAGGAAATGACATAGCAATATAAACAAATTATAAAGCAATTAATTGTCAACAAGTCACTGGTGTGCCTTTTCATACTCTTATTCCAGGATTCCCCACTTCCCCCTCTTCAACTTTCTTTCACATCCTTAATTTTCACTTTATTGAGCCTTCAATCTTTCCTTTTCTTTTCAAGGCATCTCACTCTCACAACAGGAAACATGGACAAAAATGATGTCAAGAAATTAATAATCGGTTGCTAAATCAAGCAACTAAAATAAGAGTGCAAAGTCCTCCTCCAATAATTTGAGGTGCAAGATGTGAAGATTTAACAACTAGGGGAAATCTTTGTATGCAAGAAAATGAAACAGACAACATAAAAGTGGGTTGACACTTGAAATGGGAGGGGCTGGAAAGAGATGGTAGCAAGTGAAAATTTTGGCAGTCCACATAGACTGAAAATACAGTGTGGTGCTTTTTTTTTTTTTTTCTTCATCATGATTGAAAATTGAAATCAACCCAAATTTCAAATGAAGGTGAGCCTAAACATTTCCACTAAACCGGTGGCTGAATTTATCAGCACCAGGCAAGATGTCTTATGTAAAAGGCTAAGAAAGAAAAATACAACAATTGTATAATAGTGATGTTGCTAGTTATTGGACTATAGTATGAATGGTCAAAAGAAAATTATTATATCTACGAGATGGGACATTCTCTAGAAAATGTCCTCGTTCCTTTAGAAAATAGTGCTGCAAAAAATAAAAGAGAAGTAAGAGGAATGTTATATTTTTTTATAATATCCTCAAACTAATTCTTTTAATATTTTATAAAAAAGAATTCATTAAAAAATAAATACATTTATCTTAAAAACATAACAAGGTTCAATACTTTATTTATCTAGTAAGATGATAGTAAGATGTTATAAAAGGATTTAAATCTATTCATTTACATAACTATGGCCATACTTGCATCAATGAACCAGAAAAAATGGAAACAAAAGACAAAGAAAGCAAAAAACTTCATTGAAAGGCCTTATTTATGACACATTAAAACTTGATTTCCTTTTTGGTATTAGGTGATGTTATCTTTTGGTATTAGGTGATGTTATAATTTCAAACATATTAAAAAGATTTCTTTTTATTTTATTTTTTTGTTGTTCGGGGTATTCTCCAGCCGAAAGTTGGAAACTAATTCCTTGAAATACGAAAATTCATTTAAAGAATTGACCTCTCTTAACAAATGTTATTCCATACACACAGATCTGGGATCGAACCCCTGACCACATGCTAAAGGAGCATAATTATCAAGCAACTATATCATACCATGTCAGTAAAAAGGTTTTTTTTATTATTATTATTGTGTGCTAATGGACATTTAATAAGAAATTAAAAAAGAAAATACCAAAGCCATTTAATATATATTTTTAAAATAATTTAAAATATTTAATAAAATATATTTAATTCTTTTACGTTATATGCCCTTGAACACACAAACTTATAAAAAAAAAAACAATGGACAAATACAGCCATATTTTATATTGATTTATTTAAAATACTAGTATTTTAGTCTGTGTATTGCACAGGATAAATCTTTATTTTATATAACTACAATTTATAATAAATAAATATTTTTGAATATATAAATTATATTATAATTATGATTCATAATAAATAAATATTTTTGAACATATATATTTAAGATTTATGATAAACAATTTATATTGTGATAAAAAGTTATTTTTAACTTACTGATAATTTCTTTTAAAAAATGAAAATTTGATTTAGAAATATAAATAAATAAAATAAATTGAAAGAAATAAGAGGTTAAAAAAACTCTAAAATTGCTCTCGTTAAAAAAAAGAGCTAAAAATGCTCTTGTTGAATAATAGTCTCTAAACACTCTTGTTCAAAATAGTTATTCAAATTTATATATAAAGAAGAATATTTAAGAGTTATGATAACCAATTTATATTGTAATATAAAATTATTTTGAATTATTGATAATTTTTTTTAAAAAATTAAAATTTAATTTAGAAATATAAATAAATAAGATAAATTGAAAGAAATAAGAAATTAAAAAATTTTCTAAAAGTGTTCTCGTTAAATTTTTTTTTTCTAAAAACATTTGCATTAAAAAATAACATCTATTATTCTAAATAACTATTTTAATTTATATATAGAAAGAATTTGGGTGAAAAGGAGGAAGAGGAGTAGGGATAAGAGTTCTCATGTCCTGCGGTAAATATCAAAAGTCAAAACTCAAAAGGAAAAGTATATTCAAATAAACGTTGATGTGGATTGCTAGATGTGAGAATATATATGTTAGACAAAGCGCAGTTGAATCTTGCACAATCAGACGCATGAATGTAACGTAGATGATAATGTGGTAGTGGAA
>CM014730.1:12488601-12535352 GCA_004329165.1 Spatholobus suberectus | reverse complement strand
GTATATTAATAATATTGGGATAGATACAAATGTGACCCATAATAGTTAGGAATCACTTGCTTTCTTCCCCCTCTTTCTAGGTCTTAAAAAAAGAAAGAATAGTAATTACATAGCTAACAAAGTTGGACTCAATTAGTCGGTGAACATAATAGATAATCGAATTGGATAATTCAAAAGTTGGTTTAAAATCGAAAAAAAAAATTATCCTAGGAAATGTTTTGAATAGCTCCTTTTAGTAATTTTTTTCGTTTTCTTTAAGAAATTTATAATTTTTTATTCAATATCATTTTAGATAAATAGAGGTTTACATATAGATTATTAATGTTTAACCTTTTATTATTAATTTTTTTTAAGACTTTATGATGTTTTTATATCAATTTAAAATTTTACATAACTTATTTTTTATTTTGTGTTAATTTATTTTAGAGTTTAATGGTCATACATTGTCAGTATAAAATGTTTTACATTGGCATTTAATTAGAAATTACCATTAATATGACTTTTACAGTATTTATTATAAAAGTCAACAAACTTATAATAAATAATAGTTTGTGATTAAATAACAGTATAAAACTACTTTACATTGTCAATACATGAGCTATTTTCTCTTTATTTTATAATATATTATATAATGATAAAAGGAGAAATAATGAAATCCACAAATTCTGTCTTTTATCTCTTTTCTTTTTTTCTTCTTTTGACAAGCAAGTTTTGTTTTTATTAGACTGTACTTTTGTACTTAGGCCCTTATACAAAGATCAAGAGAAAAAAAGCTAGGAATATTAAAGGGACGACCCGCCAAAATTAAAGGGTACTCAAACTCTTTGTCTCTTTTCTTTTTCTCTTAATCCTTTGTACTTAACAATAAATCAACCACGCCCGTTCTCCTATTCTCTTTTTAGCTTAAATTTTAACTACCAAGTTCATCATTAGATGTATTAGATCTATGATAAGTTTTGATATTATTTTGAATTTGGGTTGAGCATAATTTAACTTTAAAAGTTTGCTCACGAACTGAAAATTGCCTAAGTTTATGTAAGTCTTACTTTAGTCGTATTTATACTCAATGTAATTGTTATTTTTAGAAAGCAGAAACAAAGTAAAATAAAATATGATTGCAAATTCGAAAATTATTATGGGAGGTAAGCCTAAATTATTTTAATTATTTTTTCTCTACATTGCTTATTATCTGGTATGAATATTCACAGAATTGGGTTAATTTTTGAAATAGAAAATCAACCCTTTCAAACTAATTTGTATCTGTATAATATCGTCAGATTGATTTGATTTTAATATAATTTCAATCTGACTTAATTCCGTTGTTTTTTTTTTCAAATTTTATAATATAGAAATTCATTCCATTATTCAAAAATTATTAAATACAATTTTAAATTAATTTATCAACTATATTAATATAAGATGGAAAATTCATTAAAAGTGTTTTAAATATAATCTTTAATTAAAAACTAATTCTATAATATATGACTAAATTTAAAAAAAGGAAATCAAATTCGAGTTGAAATATAATAAAAATGTTCATAAATGAACATGATAATAGTAAAATGTTTTAGATAATATATATATATATATATATATATATATATAATTTTGATATTATTTATATTCAGCTAGACTTTAAATTTAAATTTAAAACTTGATATAATTTAATTACTTTTTATTTTATTTTTAAATTTATTTAATGTATTTATTTTTTAACTTATTTTTGATTTTAATTAAATTGGTTTGGATTATCTCGCTGAATTTGTATCTCTTGGAAACATTATGACTCTATCCACAGAAAATGCCAAGTTTTGCTACATTGCAGAACCCTTGTAATTGCACCTCAGTGACAATGTAATGCTATTGCTTTTTTACAACCAAATAGTAGTCTAGGCTATGCCCTAGCGGCTAAGTTAGCCTAAACTTTATACCCACTTTTGTCATATACGTTCCTAGGCTAGGGCTAATTAAGGCGCATCCTTTACCTCTACTTTTCTTTGTCATGAATAACTTAAAATTCTAAATTCTAGTGCTAGTAATCTCTAACATTTTTTTTTTCTTCTCAAAAAACATATTTTTTTAAAATATTTTTTTATTATTAGTCAGAACTTATTAAAAATAACGAAATTGTGTACATTTGATTCTTTATTTAACAAACATCATTCATAATGTTGTACTTTTTAATCAATAATAAAGTGTTTTAGAACAAATATGTCACAGTTTCTTATTAATACTCCTCTCAAATTATCTCAATTTATTAAGTCTATATCTGCTTTGTCTTTTGATATTAAAAAAATATTTTTTGTATCCTTTTAATAAAAACACACACACATTTAATATAGATTTATGATTAAAATTAATTTACACACATGTTTTAATTATATTTAATAGTTTGAAATTAATCCTATCAAAATTATTTTTTTCTAACTTTAAAATAAGTAAATTATGAATATAAATTATAGATGTGCAGAATTTTATTTTATTTTTTGTAATGCATTTTATTTTCGTTTCATTACTTTATTATTACTTTAAAATAATAAGTATATTTTATTACTTTAAAAAAGAAAACTCTTCGAGCAAGTTTAGTGGTAAAATTTTAGAAACTCACTTTGGGTTTCTTAAGTACACTTTAGTAGACCCTACTACGTAACATCATTTTTAAGCAACTCTTAAGCAATTCATACACTTTTTACTCCAATGTATACAATTTTAAGATACCCTTAAATAACTCACACTTTTACATATTTTTTATTTGCATTTCATTTTGTATCAAATTAAAATATTAATTCAATTATTTTAATTAATACTCATTAAAATATTAAATAAAAAAATTAATTAATTTTTACCATAATAAATAAAAAATGACAAATTTGTAAAATTATATAATTAAAAATGACGAGAAATGCATGACATTATGAACGGTAATAAAATTTCACTATATTTCAAACGGTTACATTTTAGATCACTTTTATATTTTTTTTATTTACACTTAATTTTGTTTCAAATTAAAATATTAAATCAATTATGTTAATTTTTTGAAGGGAATTATGTTAATTAATACATATAAAAATTTTAAATATTAAAATTGTAGGAACTTTGTTTTAATTATTCTCACTTTTATGTGTTGTTAATATTTGTCAAAAATATCTCACCCCCCCGCCCCCCCCCCCCCAAAAAAATCCAAAAACTCTCATTTCTGTACCTCACACATACCCAACAAAAATCTCTCATTTCTCTCACCATTCAGAAGCTTCCCCTATCGGTCTCCATCCCTCAAATCTCTTCTCCCATTCGAAACCCCTCGCACAAAATTGTATTCCTCATGCATACGAGGAGCGGGACAACGAGAAGTGCGAGCTGGTGTTCAAGGAGGACGGTTTCTGAGTTCGTGCATCAACGACATGAAGTGCATTGACAACACATGCAATTGAGTCTGCCACATTTGCGATTTCTGAGTACGTGCATCGACAACACGAAGTTGGTGTTTAATGATGTGCATTGACGGCTCGAAGTGATGCAAGGATCAGTTATACACACACACACACACACACACACACACATATATATATATATATATTTGTGAATATGCACTTATTTTGGGGAAAAACTGGTTCTAAAATATGTAGCCTTGTACCAGTTTAGAATTATTTTTTTGGTGAATATGCAAATTTTTTTTTGTGAATACAGGTTCTGAAATGTTGATGCTCTTGTATTTTATTGTTTTGTTCTTCTTCTTATTCCTTGTCTTCATTACTGTTTTTGTCCTCTTTTTTTGCATTGGTTGTTGATGTTGGTTGAAGCAATAAAACGGTTTTTTAATCATAAGCAACCATATCTTATAAGATACGGAGTTTAATTTTAAGAAACTCTACTTGCCAGGTAGACATGCTCCAACACTGGAAAAAAAAAAAGTAACGGTTGCTTGTGTTTAAGCAACCCATAAGCAACCTGCGCTAAAAATACTCTTAGAATGTACCGTGTCTAAAGCATAAAATGCCCGAGACACAATTAGCATCCAATGACCCATCCATCTCATTAGTTTTTGGCTATCTGATTCTATTTAGAGAGACTTCAATTTCTTAAATGGAAACAATTCTTAATTGTCTAAAGAATTTAATTAAATAGTATTAAATTTCAAAAACAATTAATTATTATTTAATTATATTATTAATTTTTATCGTAATTACCTTATATTTAGACTTAATTGTAATTAATTTACAGTATAAATATTTTATACTGAAAATGTATTAAAGAAACTCTTGTTTAAATATGTCGTCTGAATCCTGGGTGAAAGAATTAATGTGAAGAAGACAAGACTTATGTGTCAAAGAATGTTCATAGTTGATTAGCTTCACATCTCAGTGGAATCTCAAATTTACTGTCCCAGTATCCATCGTTGGGTCAAATAAAGGCACATATCAATATTCAATTTGGTTATTCTTAGTAGGAAGGAATTACGGGTGCAAAGCGTAATCTGTTTAAATCCTAGTGTCTCTGTTTGACTTAAAAATTTGTTAGGATTATTTGCTTGAACTTGAATCTGACCTGATTAAAACCCAATTAATTAGGGACAAGATCGGGTCAATCCGACTAATTATCACAATATATCAATTTTAACATTTTGTATAGTTAAATCATAGAACTAAAGATATATAAAACTTAATTAAAATATATTTTATAATATATATTTTGAAATAAATAATATCATTATAAATATAACATTATTATATAAAATATATCTATTAAGTTAAAAATTTATTATAAATATATATTTGTTCAAAATTCTTAATCTTTTTAAAAGAATATAGAACATTGGACTGAATTGAAATAACGAGAAGCATAACTTGAATTCGTCTTCAAATATACCAAATCTAACTTCTAGAACCTGCCAAAAACAACCTCAAGCCGAACCGAATTGGAGGGACGGACCAAACAACCTCAAGCCAAACCGAATTGGAGGAACGGACCAAATCCTACTCCCCCCTAAAAGGAATGATTACTTTGGCCAAAGCGACCATATCAATTATGGGTGTAAATGGGCCGGGTTGGATTGGGTTTAGGTATATTTAAGACCCAACCCAATTAAAAATAGTCGGGTTGGGTTGGGTCGAGTTTGTGTTTTTTTTCCGAAGCCACTCAACCTAACCTTTAATCGGGTTGGGTCGGGTTGGCCAATTAAAATATTAATATATTTTTTATATTTGAAAATTTTCAAAAAAAAAATACTTAATTAGTTGAACTCATTCAACACATGTTCAATTTAAAATATAAGTCTAACCACACAATTCAAAACTAAAAAAACATACAATAATATGAATATTATAATATTTTAATTTTTTATTAAAAAAAATAATAATAGGGTTGGGTTAGGTTGAGAATGCATTAACCCGTAACCCAACCCAATCTTAATCGGGTCAACCAAAATTGAACCCAACCCAACCCGTTAAAATGTAATTAGGTTGGGTCGGATTCACGGGTTGGATCATACTCACTTACACCTCTACTATTAATAACTGCCGCAACTTTTATGTAAATTAATTTTATTGTCGTGGCAGTTGTTTAATCATCTTGAATTGACTTTTTAAAAATGTTTAAAATTATAGCAGCGGATTTTAAGCTGCAGCAAAATTATTACACTTTTAATTTAAAAAACATTTATCTTAAAATAAATAATAAAGTAAACAAAATAATACAAGAAAGGAAAGGAGAATTAAATCTCATACATTTTAGACCAGGACTGTTGGGTTGAGAAATGTAATTATTATTTTTTTGATATTAAGAGAAATATAATTTGTACAATAATTCATACAACAGTTTGTATAATAATATTTTTTTGTGTCTATTTTTCTATTGCATATTATTTATTACATCTCATAATATGAAAAGAGATAAATATAAAAAATGTTGTACAATTTGTTGTATAATTATTATGTGTTTAGATGGTTCAAGGACCATTGAAGAATGGTGCTGAAGGAGAAAAACTCGTTTTACATGAGAACGAGAACAACAAATTAGAACAAAATATGGGAGCTGTTGAGACCATCAAATTTAAGACACATGGAGATAAATATGCTAAAGGGAAGGATAGATATGCTATTGAAGAGTGGCGTGCACATAAGCAGATTTATTTATTTTTTATTTTGTTAGTGACAGCCTTATGATGATCTAATGATCAAGTCTAAAATGGATTATCTTGACAAAGAGAACTGAAGCAATGAAGGCAAAGTGATAAGAAAAAAGTAATCTTTTATTCTTTTACCTTTTAAAGTAATTGCTAAAGACTAATAATCTTTGAGAAAACAAGCTATGCACTGACAGTAGTAAAATAGTAGTTTTACACTGTCATCCAATCACAAATTATTATTTATTATAAGTTTGTTGACTTTTATAATAAATACTTTAAAAGTTATATCAATAGTAATTTCAGATTGGTTGATAGTATAAAATTTTTTACACTGACAGTACATGACCATTAAACTCATAATTTTTTGTCTAAAATTGCAAAAAAAAAAAAATGTACATGATGTCTCACATTAAGTCTATAAAAGGTGACAACAAGCATTTTCAGAGTATTGTGGATGAGAAATAAAAGAGATTGAACCTATGCCGCAAGCACCGAGCAAGCTTACCATTAGCTATAAAAATTTATCCTATTTTCAAATACGGAACACCTTATTTACAAATTCAATTGTCATGTAAGGCTGGATTTTTAAGTTTTAGTGCAAATTATTCTTTTTTTGATATTTATAATTGATAATATTTATATACTATTTATTATTTTTTTAAGACTTAAATATGTTTTTAGTTCTAAAAAATGAGCGAGTTTTGATTTTGGTCCTCATAAAAAAAAATCTTGATTTTTATCCCTCTAAAATTTTAAATCATTATTTTTGACCCTTATAAAATGACTGAATTTTGGTTTTAGTCCTTACAAAATATTTTTCTTTAATTTTCATCTCTCAAAATCTAAAATCGCTATTTTGTCCCTAACATTCATTTTAAAATAGATAAATAGGGGTGTTCACTGGTACAAGTAGCCCGTGAACATGAACCAACCCAATTACTTTAGTTTGGATTTTTTGAGTGATTAGGTGGAACCCAATCCAACTTATTCAAACTCATTCATATACGAGTTAAGTAACGAGTTTTTTATTTTTGAACCCGCAAACCCAACCCGTTGGTGTGACATTTTATTAAATTTATTATTTATATATATTTTTAAAAAACTTAAAAATAATATATTTGATAATTTTGTTTTTTTAAAGATCATGAGTTATATAATTATATTTATATTTTGTTTTATACCTTTGAAATGTATGTGTTTCAACTTCAATTAATTTTTAAACAATATTTAGTTGCATAAACTTGTATTTTTCCCATCATACAACCTGGTCGGTCTATATTATTAGGATAAAAGAAAAAATATAAAATATTCAATAACTTTATAATTTATATTTTTATAACACATAAAAGATAAAGTTAACACCAAATATACTTTATAATGTGTTAAAAATGGTAAGAAAAGATCAAAAGAACTATAATTTTTAGAAAATTTAAAATAATTTTAAATGTGCAGACCCAATTGACCCAACCCAAACTAACCTATTAGTTACCTGGTTGGTTCGGTTTAGGTTTGACAATAAAATTATATAAATCCAACCCAACCTAATCTATAGTATTTTGATCAATTTGGGTTACGAGTTTAGCCAAATCCAACTCAAACCGACCTGTGAACACCTCTATAGATAAATTACATTCATTTTAAGAATCTAGAAAACATTTTAAAGGTGTCATATGCTAACATAGTACCACATGCACTAGTGGGTATTACTTAGGATAGTTACTTGACCTTTCGTTAAACATTTAAGCCATTGATAAGTGTCATATGACAATAGGGACTAAAAACAATAATTTTATATTTTTGAAAGATGAAAACCAAAGAAAATTTTTTACAAGGACCAAAATCAGAACTCATCTATTTTATAAGAATTAAAAACATATTTAAGCCTTATTCTAATAACTAACATTTTAATTAAATTGAGACTTTTAATTACAAATTAGTCATTAATATACAACGGTTAATTAAATACAATTTAAAATCATTTGTTACTGATTAGAAATTGTAACAACATTGTCATAATTTATTAAAATTTCAAATTATTGGTTTTTCAATACAAATTCTAACATAGTTATCACGTTTCATTTTGATATAATTGTCTAAATTGATATTTGTTATTAAAGTATTTAATGCAAACTTAATTTCATTATTATTCTATTTAATAGATGACACCCTAAACATATATTTAAATTAATTTAAAATAATTATTAAGTTTAAAATAAATTTTAAATTTATACTTTTCAAATTCACCCAAAATTTCAAAGACTCGTACATGATTTACCAATACACTTCAATTATATAATTTAAAAAGATAGCACCTCAATCTTTGGAAGCATTACAAACGTCTATTTTTAATTGTACATTATTATTATTATTATTTATTATTTATTTTATCATGTAATTTTGTTTTACCAAGTTTATTTTGTAATTAGATTGGGAAAATTCTATTTTCAAATATTTTTAAACTGATTCCCAGATATTATATCTTATCTTATAATACATAAATTAAAGTATATCCTAAAATTTAACTTGGTAGGTAAGTAGATATTCAAAAGATTAGAATATTGAATTTTTTTTCATGTGATTTTTAGTTATAATTACCCTTTTGAATTTCAAATGTTAGTTGGTGTCATTATTATATTTTAAATGTAGGAGAAATTCGACACAAATGATAATAATTAGTTACCTTACACGCCATATTAAATATACTACTCTCAATTTTACATCACTATATAAATATTAGAAAGTGTTCAGCAAATACAAACTCTACTCTATCTTTTCCTTTTTCGCAAAACAATCCAACAAATTAATGGAATATTAATTTCCCAAGACCTCAACACAGATCGCTATGATTGGTTTCTCAAAGTTTGAATAGTTCAACTATGGAATGTTTCTACGATACAAAATGATCAGATCCATTCTCATTGGAAATGATACTACTGATTGAAAAGGTAAATATTTCTTTTTAAATTTTATACATCATTCACATAATTATTTCATATATCACCTTTAATATTTTCTAAATTTTAAATATATTTTCTCCTCTTTGAATATACAAATATCACATCAACCAAGTTAATGTGATTATCAATTTATTTTCCACATTAATTAATCCTCTAAAAACTACTTTTTCCAAACAATGTTCATAATCATTTTTTGTTTATATAAACCAAACCTAAAACATACCCTTGCAAAGTGATTGACTTAAATTTTTTACTCAAATTGTTATAAATATACTATTTTCACTCTTAAATATATTTTTATATTGTTTAAATATTTTTATATTTAAAAGTAATTTTAAAAAAATAATATTTCAACAAATACTTACTAACATTATATATCATACAATGCAAAGTAATTTTCCACATTCAACTATTTTAACATATTTTATACTAATTTATTTTATTTAATATTTCCAAGTCTTACTTCTATTTGTACTTTTAAATACATTGCAACAACAAACTCCACTACATCAGCGACAAGTAAAAAATTGATTTCAAATTTCAACAATATTTTACAAGAGGAAAACATGTACACCATAAAGAAATTTGAAAATAGTCCCAACTAGGGGTGTAAACGAGTTGAGCCAAGTCGAGTACTTAATGTTTAGGCTTGGCTTGTAAAAAAATTAATTGTTCAAGCTTGGCTCATTTATTTAAATGAGTCTAATTGAAAGCTTGAGCTTACCTATAAAAAATATAAGGCTGCTTGAGCTTGGCTTTAGTTTATTTATAACTTAATTATTTTTGTTTTATGAAAAAATCTTACATTTTTTAACTTTATCCGTTTAATATTTAATAAAAATTTAAATATTATATGATAATCTACAAATAGAAATATGTGCTTAACATATGGTATGTGAAACTCAAATATTCTAGACTATTACATTTTCATAATCCAGTAAATAAAAAATCTATAGCTTCTTGACTACTATAAAAAAAAAACTTCAAAATCAATTTATTGCTCTCAACAAAGTTCTACATATTTCCATAATAAATATATAAATAGCAAAGGATAGTAAAGTTCACAATCATCAATTTAAATAAACGAGCTATTTACGAGTCATTAATGTCAACCTCGTAAAGCTTGGGCTTAGTTCATTTAAATAATCGAGCCAAATTTTAAGGTTGAGTTTGTTTATTTAATTAAACAAACGACATTGAATGAGCATTTAATGAGTCAAGCTCGAATAATTCACAAATAGCTTAATTCATTTACACCCCTAGTCACAACAAATGATACCTATAAACCAGTCAAAGGAACATTGAAAGTGTAGTTTTAACTTACAAGTATTATCAACAAAATCAATGACTTACACATTAGCATTCCTGTATAATCCTTTGAGTTTGGTTCTTAAACTTTATCACAAAGGGTTGATGATAGAGTTGTCTTAACTAGTACAAAATTAATTTTACACAAAATTATAATAAAATAATATAACATACAAAATATATAATAATCATTACATATCTCATCTTTTTATTTCAAACATTATTGACACACTTCATGCACTCGAATGTGAAGATGTACTTGCCAGTACAAATCAATAAATAAAATATTGGAATTGCTACTCAAAGAGTAAAGCAATTATCTTTTTTATTTTCTCACAAACTAATTATATATATTTTTAAATAGTAATTTTATACTTCAATTTATATCTCTTTCCAAAATACAAAGTAATATAGAGCATTATATTTTCACAATTTCCATTTTTTTATTGGTTAATTTTCTAAAACAAAATTGTGAAAGTTACTCTTTGAAAAAACATAGCCTCAGACCTCGAAAAAACAATAACATCCGAAAAAGAAGGTACAATTATAGTTGCAATTAGTTCCATCATGGTTAAAAAATTTAGAGGTTTGATTACTCTTCACACATTTAATATTTGAACATAGCTAGAAGTTTACTGTTTCAATCTAATCTCCTTATGTCCTTTTGATCGTATGTTGTTTTGCATGTTATCGACATTCTCAACCTTCTCCATTCTCCCTTTATTCTTTTTATCATATCATTTCACTATTCTTTTTCTTTCAGTGTAGATTAGCATGGAGGTGTTAATAAGGGCAAAGTCAGAACTTCGGCTCAAGGAGAATAAAAAAAAACAGATTTAGTAAAAAAATTTAAATTTTTACATACATAACATATGCATAAATTTAATATTGAACTAATATATTTTATGAATAAAAAATACATTGTTATATAAAGTACATAAATAATATATGAAAAAAGAAATAAATTAAGGATTTAACTTAAATACACTGATAATGTAAATGATTTTTATATTGTCATTCAATCATAAATTACCATGTGTGATAAAATTGTTGACTTTTATAATAACTACTTTAAATGTCATACTCATGACAATTTCTAATTGAGTAAATTACCAATTTAGTTCCTAAAATTGTAATGATTAATCAAATTGGTCCGTAAAATTAATATAATGACAAATTAGCCCTTGAAATTGTAAATTATTAATCAATTTAATCCCTAAAATTGTAATAGATAGTCAAATTGGTACTTGAAATAAATAAAAAGGTAAAACGGTCCTTGAAATTATAATGATTGGTCAACTTGGTCCTTAAAATAAAAAAGGCTTAATTACACTTTTTGTCCCCAACTTTCAAATTTTCATGAATTATACCCCTAAAATTTTTCTTGTGTATCTTGACCCTAAACTTATATAATTTCATAAATTTTATCGTAACATTAATTTATGAAGATAGGATTTGAACCCTTAACCCCTTCTTTCTCTACTACCACGAAAGCCACTAGGTCATTTAGTAGTTTGTATTAAAACATATATTATATAGGTTTAAATATATTTTTAGTTTTTATAAAATGAATGACTTTTGATTTTGGTTCCTATAATTTTTTTTTTGTTTTTCATCCATCTAAAATTTGAAACTACTGTTTTTTGTCCCTATAAAATAAGAAAATTTTGATTTTGGTCCCTGTAAAATATTTTTTTATTTTCGTCACTCCAAAATCTAAAATCACTATTTTTGGTTCCTAGCGTTCATTTTAAGGTAGATAAATAATATTTATTTTAGGGACATAGAAAAGTTTTAAAGATATCACATGCTAACATTATATCACAGACACTAATGGGTCTAACTTGGGATACTGCTTTCACCTTATGTTAAACACATATGTAGCTAACAAGTGTAACATAATAGTAAGGACCAAAAATAATTATTTCAGCCTTTTGAGAGATAAAAAATAAAAAAAAGATACATAAGAACTAAAATCAAAACTCGCTCATTTTATAGAGACTAAAAACATATTTTGGCCTATTATTTATATTATTATTGCATTTGTTAATTACACTTTTGATCCCCTAAGTATATATTTATATTTGTATAAAAATATTAAAAGCTAAGATGATAATTTATTTATTAAATATTTTTATTTTAATTCTAATTATACAAATTTATTTATTCAGCTATATAATATTATTTAGTATTTATATATCTTCCATCCTTTTATTTGTAGGATAGTTATTCAAAAATAAAAATATTTCATAAATAAATTTATAAGATATTGTATAATTTCACTAATAAATAATTTAATATAATTTAATAAATAAATTTGTATAACATATAAATTTATATAATTAAAATAAAATATTTAATAAATAAGTTTATCATCTTAACTTTTAATATTTTTTCATACTTTAAATTTAAATGTACACTTGAGGAACCAAAAGTGTAATTAACAAATGCAAAAATGGTATATATAATATATTTTTTATGTATAAATTAAACAGGCTAAATGACTTAGTGGTTATGGTGGTAGCAAAAACAAAAGGGTCAAATGTTCAAATCCTATATCTAACACTTTCACTATTTTTTAAAGGCTTAATTGTGCTTAAAGGACAAAATGCGCAGATTTTTGAATGTTACAAAATTTGCAAAATTATATAAGTTTAGGGTTAAAATGCGTAAGAAAAACTTTAAGGCAAAATTCATGAAATTTTAGAAGTTAGAAGATAAAAAGTATAATTAAACATTTTTTAATTTTAGGGACCACTTTGACCAACTATTATAATTTCAAAAAATAAATTGATTGATAATTTATACTTTCAAGAGTCATTTTTTCATCTTATTTATTTCAAGGATTAATTTAATTGTTAATTACAATTTTAAGGACTAAATTGATTGACAATGTACAGTTTTAAGGACCATTTTAGCATTTTCTTAATTTTTGGAAACCAATTTGATTGACTATTATAATTTTAGGGACTAAACTAATCATTCATTCATTTCTAATTAGTTTATAATGTAAACATCTTTATGTTAAGAGTGCATCAAAATTAAATTCATAAATTAGATAGATAAAATTATTTTTTATAAATTTTAGAGAAACACAATTTTTATAATAATTTAAATATATATAATAATTTAAATATACTTAAAAAATTAGGGTTTACCATGGCCTACCAAATCACCCCTCCCTTCTGCCCCTTGTTTACGGATAATTTTCCGTAAAACTTTTTTCACTAGGAAAATTTAAAAAAAACGAGATGAACTACGTTTAGTTTAGAGTACTGACCGAGGCTAATTAACTAAACTAGGGCAATTTTAAAAACAAATTACCAAATTGGGTCTCTTTTGAAACATATTACCGGCATGAGTTTGTTTTGACTGTTGACTAGGTAAAGTTGTCACTCTAACTAGCGAAAATGGGTCCACGTCAGCTTTTTTATTTATTTATTTTTTAATTACACATCGGAGTCCTACGTGGAACGTAAAACTGCAAGACCGAATAGCAGAAATAATAGGATTACGACACGTGGCCACATCCAGCTATTTCCACAGTTCAAACTAGCAGAAATCACCCCCACGCGCCACGTGTCCAAGCCCGATCACCACGTGGCAAAATCATGGCATTTCTGCAATTCAAACCAGTGGAAATCACCACGCACCACCACGTGTCCCAGCCTGATTGCCACGTGGCAAAATTGTGGCATTTTCGCTGTTCAGACTAGCGAAAATGACCACGTCGCGCCACGTGTCAGTTCGTATGCATTTCTGCTATTGTGAATTGCTAAATTGACAGAGTTGTGCCACATGGCATCATCTGGTTATTTCCGTTAGTCAGAATAACGTTTTAAGTGGCTATAAAACCCATTTTCCACCTTTCCCTCACAATATGACGTTTGCATTGTAGTTATGTATCATTTTTGTTTGTGTTTTTTGAATCAATTTAAATTTATGTAACATTATTATATTTTCTGTGCAATATAATATTTATATTATATTATATTATTTGAAGAATATATATAATAATGTTTTCTTTTATATGTAAAAAAATAAATATATTTTTATGTTGTTTTCACATAAGTCTCATAATAATATATATGCATTTACATTACATGTTTTTAATAAGTAATTAATAGATAAATACATTTTTTATTGTATATGAATTTATTACGTATTTAACTTAGCAATTATTTATTTATAAATTTTTATATTTGTAATCTCATATTTATTTTATGTTGTAATTGTTACTAAGTAAAATATTACTTTTTTTTTGTAGGTACATTGAACAAAATCATGAATTCGATTATAGCATTTGTGTATATAAATGGAAGGATGTATGAAGGTGTCGAAGGAGTAATGTTTGAAGGAACAAAGAAAGCAATACAAATTAGACACGGCATTAGTTTTAATGTTTTAAAAAGAAAAATTCATGATAAATTTAAATTGTAGGCAAACCAAGTTATATCTTCTGTTACATGTAGGTTTTTAATTTCAAAAAGTGAAGGTAAATACAATGCATTAGAAATATGTGATGATGAAGACATAGAATGCATGATTTTTGCATTTCAGCAACAAAATGAAATGTCAGTAATAGGAAATGTATGTTGAAATAGAGGTTGTTGGTAGTTCTATGATTCCGTTAGAAGGTGGTGAAATAAATTCTCGCATGTCTGGTAATCAAAATTTGTCTTCTAATCAGTCATTGGCACAATGTGGGATGCATAGACAGGTAGAAGCAGATGACAATGATGATGATGATGACGACGACGACTATTATGTGTCGCAATCATATGTTGAGGAATCATCCGAGGATGATATTCCTGATGATGAATCATTTGACACAAATGGTTAGACAGCGTCCATTAAAGTAAGTTGTATGATTGAACCATTGTCAATATATCAATTTGAGGAAGGTATGTTTTTACCTTACATAATACTATTATATTATTGCATAAGTAGTTAATGTTTATTCATGAAGTTAATTACAAATAGACAGTTAAAAATTACTACATAAAATAGTCATACATATGTTTTTCAAAATTAGTATGTTATCGTTGAGTAAGACATTAGTTTTGAAAGACAAACTATTAAAAAAAAACCTGTTATAAACTGATATAAAATTAAAATGTAATAAAATACTAGTAAATAAAATTTAACAAACAAAAAGTAAAATAATGGTATCGTTTGTTGAATAGTTATTATATTTATAGAGTACTAAATATTTATATTTATTTTATTTTATTATAAATTTGATGTCAAATTTTCATTAAGTTTATTTTATTTATTTATTTTTCTTTTTTATATAACTTTATTTTTTTCTTCAATTTTTTTCCTATATTTATTTTTAGAATTAGAATCTTATTTCACAAAGTGGATGTTTTTATATATTTTATCTTATTAATGAATAATTAAATAATGCTATGTAGGTGCAAGTCAACGTCCATTTTGGAATGATTCTTCCCACTATACAAACATTAATTGGAGTCACCCTGATCAGGAGGAAATGTCATCATTAGATGTTTCTGCTGGTTGGAGTGTTGGGGAAGAATTATATGTCGGGTTACAGTTTGAGACCAAACAAGCTGTACATAATGCATTAAAACATTATGCGATGAAGTTGCATCAAACGTTTGTTGTTGTTGAGTCCAAACCCACGAAGTTGATTTGCAAATGTCCAAATAAGGACGATGGTTGTGCGTGGTATATGAGGGCAATTTTATCAAAAAAGACTGATACTTGGTTGTCACCCAATGGGGTGGGCCACATACATGCTTGAATTTGTCACTAACACAAGATCATAACAAGTTAGATTCCGAATTCATTTGTTCATGCATACAAGGTTTATTGCAAGTTTACATATTTGACTTTGTTAATCAATATGAAAATATTATTATAAATATATTTGAAAATCTTTTTTTGTGTGCAGGAATGATCTCCAAAGATCCATCCTTAAAAATAAGTTTGATTCAAGAGAGAATAACAGCTATGACTAGTTATAAAGTGACATACAGAAAGGCATGGAAGGCCAAACAGAAAGTAATAGTCTGTGAATTTGGAGATTGGGACTAGTCCTATGCCATGCTTCCAAGATAGCTTAAGTATATGCAACAGAATGCGCCAGGTACATATTACCAACTTTGCGACGATGAATTTATCGTTGGTAATCAAGTAATTCCAGGTTACCGGCAATTCCACCGAGTCTTTTGGACATTCAAGCAATGTGGCGATGCCTTCCGTTACTGTAAGCCATTAATACAAGTGGATGGAACACACTTATATGGCAAGTACCGTGGGACTTTGTTAATCGCCACAACACAAGATGGCAATAGTAATGTCCTTCCCCTCGCATTTGCTGTGGTTGAGGGCGAGACTTTACAAGCGTGGTCGTGGTTCTTATCACATTTACGTTTACATGTAACCGATAAACAGGGCATATGTTTGATTTCTGATCGACATCGTAGCATAAAGTCGGCTGTACAGAATGAGGCCCTTGGATGGCAACCTCCACATGCTTATCACATGTATTGTATTCGACATATTGCAAGCAATTTTAATCATCGTTTCAAAAATGGAAAACAAAAAAGAATGTTGGTCAATCTAGGTATGTTATAAGAATATAACTTTTAATCTCACAGATTTATTTTTTACCTGATCATATTTTTAATAGTACTAATTTTGTTTTTTTATTATTATAGGATACACTCCATGCAAACACATTTTTGACAGAAAACTACACACATTTTGTGAGTGTAGCGCAGATGTCGATCGGTGGATAAGTGTCCATTTCTGTTGATAAATGGAGTATGGCATGCATGATGTGTAGGGACGTAGATTCGGACACATGACCACAAACTTGTCGGAATGCGTAAATAAGGTACTAAAGGATTGTCGGAACATTCCAATAACTACCTTGGTGAAATCAACATACAGTCGATGTGTTGAGTACTTTGTACAACGAGGGTCTCAGGTGAGAGCAGAGTTGTCAGCAGGCAATATATATTGTGCCAAGTTAGTTGAGGCGATGTGAAAAAATATAGAGGACGCATCTTCCCACCAGGTACGTAGATATGATATCCAGTCAACGTGGTTTGAGGTTGAGGAGGCATTTAATCCTTTGACTCAGCGTGGTGGTCAGAAATGGATAGTTAACCTGAATGAACGTTATTGTCAATGTGGACGCTTCACTGCATTTCATTATCCATGTTCTCATGTTATTGCTACGTGCGGTGTAGTTAGTATTGACTATAATCAATATATAGACCCAGTGTACACAAACGAGTACATACTGCATGCATATTCAGGACAGTGGTGGCCGCTGGGCAGTGAAGAAGCTATGGCACCCAATGATAAGCAATGGGTACTTGTCCCGGACCCAACAACTGTTCGTGGAAAAGGACGACCAAAATCAACAAGAATTAGAAATGAAATGGACTGGGTTGAATCACAACCCAGACAGAGATGTCGTAGATGTGGACGCGAAGGTCACAACAGGCGCAATTGTCCCCTACAAGCGCAGACGGATAACTCTGAGCAAAATAATGAAGAAAACATATAGTTCATAACAATGTTGATAAAGTAAATATAATGAACTTTTTAAAGCATGCCTTTATATTATATATTTCGTTAGCATTTTTAAACTTGGTCGTAAATGTGTTTTTTTCTTTGTTACCATAATTATAAACACTGAGTAAATCAACATAGATGACAACATCATGCATATAATGACCATAAAACATTAAACATTATGTACAATACATGATACAGTGACCATAGAACATTAAGAAAATTCAAGTATCATCTGCCGAATGTTCGTGACCCTCATTAGGAGGTGTTAGAACACAAGGACGAGACCAGTTTCTTGCAAGTCGTGTAGGATTTCTTCTTCCTGGTCGTACATCATCCGCTGTAGCAGCAACGTTTGTGGCAGACATTTGGCTAGCATTATTTGCCTCTGAGGAAAATTGGGTGCGTAGATCTACACCCGTCATCTGATCCATCCCCTGTAACCATGGAGATCCAGGTATGTCATATAGTGGTGCCCCTGGAGTTGCATATGGTGAAGGAATGTTTGGTGTTGGTGTCAAGTACGGAATCCCAAATATTTGATCCATTGTGAAATTTGGTGTGGGCGGATGACCATGATGAGGTGTTGTTGCGAAGTTCCAGCATGACCCTGTGGCTGGGAAGGATAATAGTACATAGGTTGTGAACTAGGATAATGTACAAACTGTGTAGGTGTATAGTACATCCCATGTTGACGTTGAGGCATCGTTGGAAAATCATATGTTTCAGGCTGAACAACCCTTTTTCTTCTTCCAAGCCCTGCGATTCAACACAATTTTGAGGAATATGAAATTGTTGTGCCTCAAATATTGGCAGAGGAGGTGGAGCAGGCGCAGCAGCCTCAGTTACGCAATCCTCTGCATCGGCTAAAATCATGATTTTGTCCACGCAAGGCACCAAATCTTCCACCGTCCACGTACCTTTGCCTTCCTCAGAGACCATGTACATCAATGTTTCTCCTACCTCTCCTGTAAGAAAACTAAATTAGAGACACAATGACTTTAATAACAACACAAATTGTACAAGTCAATTTACATAAGTTATGATACCAGAGTTGCTGCCCTAAGCATTTTTGGGGTCGACAAACATCTTCGTCTTCCATCTATACCACACCATGTACTCGGAATTGTGACCCAAATTTCCTACTTGTGGGCCTGGTGTCGTCAACTTGTAGTTCATGCCTCTGATTCCATGCATTGATGGCTGATGCCAATATGTTTTGCCAATTTTCACTATACTTTCCACGTAAAGTCAACGCATGTAACTCCTGTGGCTGAAGCGGAGGATGCGGAATTGGTTGACGAAGACCAAATTGTCTCATCACTCTATCAGGTTGATGCCATTCACATACATTAAAACATATTAACGGCACAACTGATTTCCAAACAGTATGTCCATCTCAGCATATTGGAGGCATTGCTTGCATAATAGCCTTAATGTATGGCTCCTAAACAATCTGCAAAGAATAATTAAGTTAATACCATGCACACCATATTGCAATTACAATTATACGTTATACATAAAATAAATACTTACGTTATGCCTCCTCATGATGTCAAATACTTGTCTGTGTGATGTTAAATCGTCGTTCCCTATGTGGCTATGTCCATGTCGAAGCCACCTATAAAAATATCGACTCATTAAGAATTTAAGCCAAATGTGCAAATTGTAGCAAGTGCATATTAACAACATTAATGTTACCTCATTCCTAGAGGTTGACCAATAACGAAGTCAGGTGTTCTTTTTGGAGCAATACGTTGGAATCTTTCCCATGCCTAAAGCTGCAGTAATAAGCACATGCCACCAATGGATTGTGTTTGATAATTGGTGGCCAAACATAACTCGCGATATAAGCAACCAAGTACAGCAGCTCCCCATGCATAGGTCCTAGTCTCGTTAAAGTCTCGCAAAAATTGAAGGTATTGTAACGAGACTTTACTACTTGATTTGTCTACTAACAGTGCACCACCAATGAATCGAAGGATCCATGCCTGAGCATATCTCCGCAACTGTTCCTCATTGATGACATGTTGACCAATGTCATCAAAATGCTCAGCCAACCAGCTTAATTTGACAAAACTACCGTGTAGGTGCGTTGGTCGAATACCCAACAACTCTTCACACAGAGCTCCCTAATTAAGCTGTGTTGCTCCAATAAGAGGCAGACCATCAACGGGAAGACCTAACAAAATTGCAACGTCTTGAAGAGTAATTGTACACTCTCCAAATCTCATGTGGAATGTATGTGTTTTAGGTCTCCACTTTCCACCAAAGCATTCACCAAACCGCCGTTGACCCTTAAAAAACCCATTCTGGCAACCCAATAGAAGCCAGATTGAGTAAGAAATTCAATAATTGCTTCTGGAACACCTTCTACTCCATTATGTGTAGGAAGAGCCCGTCTAACAATTAATTTGTGTTCCGATTCACCATTCCACACGTGTTGCGAGACTTGCATACTTTGCATTCATAATACGTCATTATCAATTGGTCCAGAATGAATGCTGCTTGTACCAGAAGATGAGGAAGATGCCATTTTGTGAAGATCCGTAAAAAATACTGCATAAATCAATCAACAAAATAAGTATGTAATCTGTCAATCAATCGCCATATTATTTTTATTAAAAGACTGGATATTAGTAAAAATATAAACATATCAATCAACATGAATAAAATATTATTTAAAATCTAAATAACACTACTAACTTTCAATATAATTAACCAAGAATTTAAATAACATCATATATGCTTAAACAATACAATTTTTCATTTAACAAATTAAATAATTTAATAAAAATCACATTAATCACTTAAAAATACGATAATAAATGTAATCAATTAAATTATTACAATAAATACCTTAAAATATAAAATTTACACAATATCAAGAAAAATATTTGAAATAAATAAATAAATAAATAAGTAACCATTTTATAAATTATTTACTATGTAAATAAAATTTTGGACAATAAATTAAATAAACACTAATTTTCATAAATTATATACCAAAATAAAAAAAATTAATGTTCATTAGTATGTTCAGTCTTTACGTATGTAAAAATATAAATTTCCATTTAATTTCCTAATGCATAATAATAATTACATATATATTTAAATATAAAATATAAACAATTATATTATAAAAAATAAACATAAATTAACAAAGTCAATTATTAAAATTAATACAAAAGAAAAATTAAATTAAAATTAAATTACACTAAACATAAACAATCATCAAAATTAAAAAATATATAATAAAATTAATAATTGAAAAAAATTAAAATTTTCATTTAAAAAAAATCACTACTTTAGCATACAATAAAACATATAATTAACAAAATAATTGCAATATATTACATAATATATAAACTAATCCAATACCAAATAAATTGTATCACAAAAAAAAAAAACAAAATAAGCAATTTAACTAAAAAACTATAAATACAAAAAAAATTACCTACAATTATTTAAATATAAAAAAAATAGATAAATACTCTTCTCAAATAAAATAAGATAAAAAAAAAAAATTACTTACAGTTGTTGGCGGTCGCTTTCATGTGGGGTTTCAGTGGGGCTCGTGCAATATATATAGGGGAGGAGGGTGACTCCATTTTCGCTATTCGGAGCACCGAAACAGCCATAAGCACGCCACGTGTCGCCCTTTGGTTGGCACCGAGCGAGGCACAAATTGCGTTGCGACACATGGCGCCACAGGAGCATTGCCGCTATTCTTAGTTGCGGAAACAAGGGGGAGCCGACACGTGTCCTTCTCTCGTTGGCAAGCTGACCGGTCCCCTCCGATGCAGCTACGTGGCGCAACCCCAAACATTGTGGTTTTCTGAACAGCGGAAATACCCAAGAGGCGACACGTGTGACAATCGGGCTGGCAAGTTGGGACACGTGGCGCGACGTGGTCATTTCCGCTAGTCTAAACAGCGGAAATGCCACGATTTTGCCACGTGGCAATCAGGCTGGGACACGTGGCGGTGCGTGGTGATTTCCATTGGTTTGAATTGCGGAAATGCCATGATTTTGCCACGTGGTGATCGAGCTTGGACACGTGGCGCGTGGGGGTGATTTCCGTTAGTTTGAATTGAGGAAATAGCTGGATGTGGCCACGTTTCGTAATCTTGTTATTTTCGCTATTCGGTCTTGCGTTTTACGTTTCACGTAGGACTTCGACGTGTAATTAAAAAAAAAAATGACGTGGACCCATTTTCGCTAGTCAAAGTAACGACTTTACCTGGTCAACGATCAAAACAGACCCATATCGATAATATGTTTTAAAAGGAACCCAATTTGGTAATTTGATTTTAAAATTGTCCCAGTTTGGTTAATCAGCCTATTGACCGACCAATCAAGTACGTATTTGGTTCAACATATTTTAAAAAAACAATCACATATTTTTATCAACATTTTAAAAAATATATTTTTTTTTTAAAAATAAGCTATTCCTTTTTCAAACTTGGACTGAGCTAAACATATTACAGTGTTATACCGTGCAGTAGCTACCCACTAATTCAAGTAATAGTGACTTGTATTTCTTAACCAAGTTGTTCAGGGTTCGAATCTTAACTTTAGATATAAAATAAATCATGTTAAAAGAAGAATACTCACTTTATATGTACTTATGATTTTCGACAAAAATTAGTCACTACTTTTAATAATAGATAATTCATACCAATACCATAATAACTAAAAGGTACAGTAGCTAGTAGCTATTGCAGATTTGCAGTAAAGATAGTACCGTAACAGAGTTTCACATGCGTAATGTTAGTAGGTACAAGGTGCGTATACGACTCACCTAAGCCTATACATGCTATTTATATACGGCTGCCTAACCCTATTAATATGAGTCTGACAAAAAGTTAGTAAAAGGAAAGGAGATTTGGGTTACCTGCCTGGTTAAGAGAGAGAATAGAAGAATAAACAGGTTCCATATAATTTTTAAAAGGTTTAATATAACAGTTAGTCTCTTAATTTTTTTAAAAAATTATTTAGGTTCTTGAATTAAAAATATTTATAATTAAATTTTTATTTTTTATAATTTTTGTAATTGAATTTTTAGAGATAATAAAATTGTCACAAATTATGAGACTCACACAATTAAAATTTATAATTAAATTAAAATATACTCACATTGTATATTTTTATATTATCATATAATTATTAATTGTGATATATGGTAAAATTATCGAATTATTGACGACTAGTGAATTATTAGATGAAACGATTGAAACACGTAATAATAATAACATAATGTGTTAATATAGTCAAAGTTTTTTATACTATCATCTAAATAACCGTAAGATTATTTATTTTTATAATAATTACTTTTAGGAGACGTTTGATATATAAAATCTTTTTTTATTCCTGGAAATAATGTTTCTTAAGAATTATACTTCCTAGAAATTGTATTTTTTGAAAATGTCACAAATATGTTTTGTATGTCTAAAATATTCTTGGGAAGAGATATAATTATAAACAAATTTTACTCCTTCACAGGAATCTTGGATTCCCACCCCCTCTCATAGAAAAGTTTTAGTAGAAAACTTAATTAAAAAATAATTCCTGAAAATGTTAGATTTCTGATAATGATTTTTAAAATTCTTATACCAAACATAGAAATTTAACATTCCCAACCTAAAATTTTTGAAAAACTTAAAAGAATCCCCCTACCAATCACTCTCCAAAAGTTATATTTAAGATAATTTTCAATTAAGACATGCGATACATCTACAACAATTCATACAATAATTTGTACAAAAACACTTTATGTGTCTATCTCCCTTTACCATTATGAGATGTAACAAATAATGTGTAGGAAAGAGATAAACCACAAAAATATTGTTGTACAAATTGTTGTATGAGTTGTTGTACAAATAACGTTTCTCTTTAATTAATTGATGATATAAAAATGTTTATACTAACCATGAATCTAAATTAAAACTCTAATAATAATAGTTTATTAATTGATATCAATACACCATTATTAAAAGTTTTAGGTCAAAAGTTTTAATTAATTGATTAATAATAGTGTATTGATTGAATCTAAATTAATATCAATTAATTTTTAGGTCAAAAGTTTAAGTGTTATCTATAAAAGTTTTCTTTAATATTTTTAAAAATGATTTTATTCATTAATTTGATATTAGTTCACTCCAATCAACCCGATTTTATGTTGGCTCAATCATATCAATTAAAATGCATAACCAATCAAATAACCTAATTAGACAAATTAGAGTTGAGTTTTATATAATTATGGATTTGGGGATTCAAATTATATGTAACCACACAATCAAGAATGTTAAAAATGGAACTACTTGTTAGATTGTATGTGTGTGTAATTAGTGAGAAGGGCTAATTGATCTATTTGGGGTCTTTTTACAAACATTTATCAAAATAGGGTTCTTTTGAAACAAATTACTAGCATAGGATTGTTTTGATCGTTAACCAGTCAAACTCACTACTTTGACTAGCGAGATATTGTACATGTTAGCTTATTTATTTATTTATTTTTTAAAAATTACACGTTAGTTGTTCTGATGTGGCAATTGAAAATGGTAGTGGCAGTAGTGAAATTATGGGAGATTGACACTTGACACTTTCCAACAAAATTAGCTAGCACCAACAACAAAATTATGTGAGACTGCCACATGGCGCTCTCCAGCTAATTCAGCTAGCAGGACTAGCGAAATTGGCCTGACACAGGATGTAGGCAGGCGCGTCAAGTCACCTGCAACATGCAAGTTGTAGTAGTGAGTTTATGGGGATCTACCACGTGGCGTACACCTATGTATTATGTTGTTTGCAGTAGCGAGTTTATGGGGAGCTACCACATGGCATACACTTGTGCATTCTGTTGTTTGCAGTAGTGAGTTTTAGCGGTCCAATGCTCAAATAAATCACTTGCAACTTGCAAGTTGCAATAGCAAGTTTCAGCAAGTCAGTGGTCTGTCAAATTACTTGTAATGTGCAAGTTGTAGTAGCAAGTTTTAGCGAGAAACAATAAAAAAATAATTTGTTTACCCTTTAAATTGTACCCCACCGTACCTCATCGAAAACTATCGGAGTCCAAATCAAAAAAATTATGGTCCTCCTCTACTTTTTACTTTCTACTTCATACTTTCTCTATTGGTAATTATTTCTGCATATATATTTTAAGTTAATTGTTTTTGCATATTTTTTATTTAAATAATCATTTATTTATGAAAATTAGTTTGTTTACTTATTTAATTATTTTGTGAAACAATTTCTAATTTGTATTTATTTTTTTGTTATATATTTGTTATTATGTAAACTTTTACGTTATGTAATATACTGTAATTATTTTATTAATTATATGTATTATTGCATAGTTAGGTGATTAATGTGTACTTTGGTAATTAATTTAATTTTGTTTAATAATTTTTTTTTCATTAATTATACATTTGTTTAATAATTTTTTTCGTAATTATTTAATTTTGGTAATTGACTATGTTCATTTTAATTTAATTTTTGATTTGCATTAATATAATTCTAAAATTATTTATGTTAATTAATAATTTCATACATTTATTTTTTAGATTTGTAATATAAACATATCTATTTTATGTTAAGGTATATATGTGGTTATTTTTAATTTTAATGATGAAAATAATTATATTTATTTTTAATATGACCATGTATATATTATTTATTTTATGTGTTAGTAAATTATATATAACCGTGTATATTTTATCATAAATAATAAAAAACATAATATTCCTAAACCATTCTATAAAGAATTATATAGAATTTATTATTTATTACATACAAATTTTAATATGACTGTGTGTGTGTCTGTACAACGTAGTAATTTATATATTTATTAATGATATTATTATTAATATTATGCATTATGGTAAATGAATACTCTTTTTTTTGTTTGAGCATATATTTTATGTATTTTTGTTATTTTAATAATTGATTAATTATATTCATAATTTATGATTTTTTAAAAATTTTATGGAATGATTTATCAATGTTTAGGGGCATTTATTTGTATCTTTATTAACATTAGCATTCTTCATAATACGATTAGGGTTTTATTATTTAGGATAATTATAATAATAATAATTTATTTATTTATTTATTTTGTTATTTGTAATGATTTATTGACTTATCAATTTATTTTCATGATAATCTATGCAATGTTATTTAGTGATATGGGTAAAACGACGTCTTCTTCATCTTCTGGGTCAAGTAGTATTCATTCCAAACCAATTGATGATGATGTGTTATGGATGCAAAGTATGCACATGTCGCAACATGAATGGAATGGTGAGCCAGAACATAAGTTAATTGTTAGACAAGCCCTTCCAACGCATAATGGCGTAGAAGGTGTTCCAAAAGCAATTATAGAATTCCTTACTCAGTTAGGTTTCTATTGGATTGTGAGAATGTGTTTCTTAAAAGTCAATGCTGGTTTGGTCAATATTTTGGTGGAGAGGTGGAGACTTGAAACACATACTGTTTACATGAGATTTGGAGAGTGCACGATCACTCTCCAAGATTTGGCAATTTTGTTAGGGCTCTGTGTTGATGGGTTACCTCTTATTGGAGCAACACAATTTGATTGCGCAGCTCTATGTGAAGAGTTGCTTGGCATTAGACCAACACAAATAAAAGGAAATTTTGTTAAATTAAGTTGGTTAATTGAGCATTTTAATGACATTGGTTAGCATGTGATGAATGACGAACAATTTAGGAGGTATGCTCAGACGTAGATTTTAAGATTTATAGGTGGTGCCTTATTTGTTGACAAGTCAAGCAGTAGAGTTTCGTTGAAATATCTTTAATTTTTACGAGACTTTAATGAGACAAGGAGCTATGTGTGGGGAGTTGCTGTCCTTAGTTGGTTATATCAAGAGTTATGTTTAGCAACTAATTATAGGACGCATTCTATAGGAGGCATATGTTTATTGTTGTAGCTTTGGGTGTGGGAAAGATTCAAACGTATAGCTCCAAAAAAGATGCCAAACTTCATCATTGGTCAACCACTTGGGACAAGGTAATACAATTGTTGTTAATGTTTATTTTCATTTACACATGCAATTTAAACTGTTAATCATTCCATATAATTATAGATGGCTTTGACGTGGGCATAGCCATATAGGCAATGATGATTTAGCATTACAACGATAAACATTTGACATAATGACGCATGATGTAAGTATTTCACATATTTTTACAAATGTAACTATAACAATTATATGTTATATAGTGTTAATTTAATAGTTGTATGTAGATGGTTTAGGAGCCATTTACTGTCGTGATTATTCAAGCAATGCTGCCGATATATCGAGATGGGGTACCTATCTGGACATCTATTGTCCCATTGATATGTTTTAATGTCTGTGAATGGCATTAACCAGATAGAGTTATGCGATAGTTTGGTCTTTAGCAACCCATTCCACGCCCTTTCCTTCACCCACAGGAGTTGCACGCGTTGACATTATGTGGAAAACACAGTGAAAATTGGGTAAACATTTTGGCACTAGCTATCGATGTAACACCACTACTTTTATTCATTGAAATATTCTTCTATTTATTTTGTAATTAATTATGGAGAATTGGATGAAAATCTCAAGAATTCGACTATGCAATTGTGTTCATATTGATAAATGCTACTCAATTTCGATTTTTAAGAATTTTTTCGGACCGAGCCTAGAAATGGTGAACAAACCATTTTGTCCAAAAAAGTCAAATAATAAGATAGATTAATAAAATAGCTAAAAATATTTAAAAATTATTTTTAAACTATAAATATGCTTAGAATAGCTAATGACAATTTTGAAAATTTTTTGAGACAGTTTTTGTGAAACGACCAAAATGTCACTAATTAACTACGGAGGCTAACTGGAGACTTCTTGACCTCAAAGTCTTTTGAAAAATTTATACTAAGTATATTTTAATTATAGAAATATTATTTTGAGGGAAAAATAATTAAAAATCTAAAAATCGTAATTATTTAGCAAAAACTTGATTTATTAGTTAATTAATTATTTTTAAAAAAAAAATCTGAAAATTTTTGTAAGACTCCTAAAAATATACCCTTTCACGTGGTATGGATAGTTTTTCCAAATCCACACCAAAAGCCCACTCTAATTTTCCCACAATAAACTAATATTTAATTATTTTTAATGTATAATAATTATATAAAATAAAAAAATAATTTTTTTGACCCTTGGCTGCAATTCCACGTCCAGCCATGGTGGGGAGCACACCAAAATTGACTTGATCATGATAAAATTCCACCAAAGTTGATTATTTTAGTAATTAAGCACAAAAATTTAATTCTAAATTAAATTATTTTTGCACTATAAATATCCTATCACCCACCCCATTTTCTTCACCACTTTCTTTCACAACAATTCTCCCTCTTTGTTTTGGTTTAGATCCAAGATCTTCCTCCCTCTCCAATAACCAAACTTTTTCAAAATTCTCCCACCATAAATCCACCATTAAACCTAAGCTTACTTAGCTTCATACCTTGGACTCTTCTTCTATCCTTAAGCTCCACCAACACCACCCACTTTGTCATTATTTGAGGTAAGGGTAGTGGGATTAAGCTTCTATTTTCATTTCTTAATTGGTTATTGTTGTTGGATTAGCCCCCAATCCTTTTTATTTTAAGTTAATTCTTTATATACTTGTCATATGCTTTTATTAAATTGCTATTTACTTTATTATGTTGCTTTAAATTTTATTATCTTAATTTATGATATTCATTTTTATTTATTCAATTTATTTACTAATTATACCTAAATTTATTAAATTATTTATTATTTTATTATGCCATGTTACTTTCAATTTTATTCTATGGTTTTATGATGCTAATTATTGTTAAGTTTAATCTTGAATTTTGTTGATTAAATTAAGAATGATCATATTTTAAGAAAATTTTTAGTATGTTCTGTGGTTGTAGTGTAACCTAGTCTTTCGCATCAGAAAAGGGTTATTCTTAATATTTGGTTTAATCTATAAGATAATTACACAATACCAACTATATTTATGGTAGAAAGTTTTTCTTTTAAAAGTAATTTAAATTCAGAAATTAGAAAAGGAGAAGAATAAATCAAATAATTTAAATACTATACTTGAATTGTGCATGTATGTCTGATTTCTTGAATCATGTGTATGGAATTCTATTGCTGAAACTTGTTATGCTCATTAAGTCCTGTAACTATTATGAATGATGAGTGTATGAATGTAATTCCAAAACTCTGCTGGATTGTCCAAAGAGTGTGTCATGAAATTTAGAGAACAAATTGTAGGGAACCCTTTGTTGAGATGGGACCATGCTATGGAGCATGCGTGCCTGTGTTTTGGGAAGGTATAGTTTGGTACACAGCGGGGTGAAAGGCAAGGACCATGATTCGGATTTTAAGGGTAAAGGTATTGAGTTGTGAACGTCCCAATGGCCAAGATAGCACCCTTGAGCTAGGATAAATCACATAAACCGACTTGGTAACCCTGATGCCTGCTAAGCATCACCGAGATTGGTGGAGTGTATACCCCTGATGGGTATAAAGCCCTTTTCTTGAGGACGATGATTACAACATGGATGTCTATACCTTGTGAGGGGTTATATGAACTCTCAATCACTTCCTAGTGATTCTTAATGATTAAGGTGAATCATTAAATATGTGTATGGATCCATATGTCAGTAAAAGTATGTGGTTGAGTTATAATAACATAGGTTAGACCTTAGGATTTCGTATGTCTGTTTGTTTACTAATTATGTGTTTATGTTTTAAACTTGTTAAGAAAATAAATGAGGGTTTGCGAAATCTCACTCCTTTTCTATGTATTTTTTTATATATGTTCGTGGTTTGAGTAGATACAGCCATTCCATAGGATTTAGAAGATTTACTATGAGGACCACTAAAGATGCACCTAACTTCTAAACCTTCGGATATTTTAGGGAGGTATAATGTAGATATACATTGCTCTAAAATAGGTCATTTTGTTGTATATACATAGGCAGGTAACTAGGATGACTTTCGATGTATTTCTTTTGTTTGTATTGCCTAGATGACTGTACTTTAATCATGTACCCAAATTCGACGTATACATATATAGATAACGCAATGATGTTTCTTTTATGATCATGGTTCTTCATATAATATTTTTGTAATTTATTAAATGTTCACAAAAAGTGAACACGGGAAAGTTTTAGTCAAATTGACATTATTACTAACCATAAAGATAATTTCCTAAAATTAGTAGGTGTTACAATCGATGCATGGAATAATAGACACCAACTATCGGTTGAAAACACTAGGCAATAAGTTAAAAGTCTTGACCACAATTTCTGAGTACATGGTTTGGTATAGACGCAAGATGAAGATGTTTGTCGACCCTAAAAACATAAAAGCAGTGACGCTAATATAGAAATTTATGCCAATTAACTTGGAGTTTTGTATTATTTGTTATAGGGGAGTATGTCTGATTTTTATGTTACAGGGTGAAGTAGGGGAGACATTAACGTTCATGGTGTCCCAAAAAGGTCGAGGTACTTGGGAGGTTGACGATTTGGTGCCTTATGTTAAGAAAATCATGATTTTAACTGATGCAGAGGACAGTGTAACTGAGGCAACTACATCAGCTCTACCTCAGCTACTGTCGCCAACTGAATTACAACCATTTCATATTCCTTACCATCGTGTTGAGTCTCGTGGGCTTGGATGAAGGAGAAGGATTGTTGAGGCTAAAACATATGATTTTTCGTCTATACCTGAACATCAACATGGGATGTACTACACATCAACACAATTTACATATTATCCTTCACAACAACCTATTTATTATTATCCATCTCAGTAAGAGCCATAAGTTGGATCTTCACAACAACAACATTGTCATGGTGATTAGCCCATTCCTAATTTAACAATTAACTAAATATTTAGGACTCCATACTCGACTCCAACACCTAGTGTGCCTTCACCGTATGCAACTCCAAATGCTCCCTTGTATGACATACCTAGATCTCCATGATTACATGGCATGGATCTCGCGATGGGTGTAGATCTTCGTGCCCAATTTTCTTCAAAAGTAAACAATGCTAGCCAATTATTAGCGACGAACGCCACTGGTGCAGTTGACGATGCACAACAAGTAAGAAGAAATCCTATACGACTTGCTAGAAATTGGTCACGCCCTTGTGTTTTGATGCCTTCAAATAAGGGTTATGAACATTCAACAGATAATGCTTGATTTTGTTATCTTTTAGTTATGTTGTAGTATGTGCAGCCATTAATAGTTGTATTGCTTTCACAACACTTTAATGTTGTTTATTAACTTTTTAGTGTTATCAGTAACATTTGTCATGGTATACCATACTGTTAAACATTTATTAAGATATTAATAGAAAAAAATTAAACAACACATTTAATAATTGATAGCAAAAAGCAAAGTCATAATGCATGGAAAAGTTCATTACATAACATAGTTGAATTTGTTCCCAACTATAAGTTATCATCATTGCTTTGTTGAGAATTACCTGTCTCTGATTGTAATGGACAATTGTGTCTATTGTGACATTCCCTCCCACATTTATAACATCTTTGTCTAGGTTGAGATTAAACCCAATCCATCTCATTTCTAATTCTTGTTGACTTAGGGCATCCTTTTCCACGAACAACCATTGGATCTCGAACAAGTACCCATTACTCATCATTAGGTGTCATAGCATCTTCATTGCCGAGTGGCCACCACTATCTTGAGTATGCATTCAATATGTACTCGTTTATGTACACCGAATCTATATATTGGTAGTAACCAATGCTAAAGACACCACACGCAGCAATAACATGAGAACATGGATAATGAAATGTTGTAAATTGCCCACATTGACAATATCGTTCATTGAGGTTTACTATCTATTTTTGACCACCCTACTAAGTGACTGGATTAAAGGCCTCTTCAACCTCAAACCTTGTTAATTGGATGTCGTATGTACGTACTTGGTGGGAATATGCTTCTTCATAATTTTTACGCATTGCCTTAACTAACTTGGCATAATATCTATTATCAGATAACAACTTTGCCTTAACCTGAGTAGCTCGCTGAATGAAATACTCTAACACATCTACTATATGTTGACTTCACCAAAGCAGTTACTAGTATATTTATGCAGTCCTTCAGTACTTTATTCACGCATTTTGACAGGTTCGTAGTCATATAATCGAATCTACGCCCTTCCGCATCATATGTCATACTCCATTTATCAATAGAAATGACACTTATCCATCTATCAATATCTAGACTAGACTTACAAAATGTTTACAACTTTCTATCAAATATATGCTTGCATGGAGTATAGCTTACAATGAACAAAAACAATAGTTATATAATATACGAGATTATAAAAGGTATTGTCTTTAAATTAAAGGCTATAAATTAACATCAAACCTAAAGTCACCAACATCTTTTTTAGTTTCCTATTTTTGAAGCAATGATTGAAATTGCTTGCAATATGTCAAATGCAGTACACATGATACGCATGTGGAGCTTGCCAGCGAAATGCTTCATTTTGGACAGCAGACTTTATGCTACGATGATCGGTTAGAAACGAGACATATACCCTGTTTATCTATCACATGTATGTAACACCGTGTTTTTCTTAATGTATGATTAAGTGTTTTCATAACTAAAAAGTGGAAATTTGCTATGTAATCTAGGTGATTAAAAGAAATAAATGAATTGTTGTTAGGTATGGTATGTTGCATGTAGTGATGGTCTGATGTTGTTGGTTTGAAATTCGGGTTTGAATTTAGGAAGTTTGAGATATGTGCTTGAGCCAATTTGGATATGTTGTGAGAGTGATTTTGGGCTTTTGAGAGAAAATAGTTAAGTTAAATCAGTTTTGGGACAAGGCAAATGGCTTGGTGAGGTTTGAGCCTCAATCAGCCCAAAATTCGTGTGAGAGCTCCGGGGAGGTCAAGTATAAAAGGGGGTGGAAAGAGAGATTTCTCTCATTTCCCTTCTCTCTCCTCTCTTCATCTCTCTATCTATTTCTCTAGAATCTCTTAAGTTAGCAAGGGTATTAGAGGATTTTGGACTCGGTTTAGTGATTGTGGTGAGAGGAAGAATCAATCTGTGGTAGATTTGGGCTCAAGACACTGGATTCTCAAAGAACCTAAATTCAGATTCAGGAACTTTTAAAGGTAAGGGAAGCTTACAAATCGGTTGTTTTGTGTTAATAATTATTGGTATGTTGATTTCTTACCTTATGATCAGTTGAATCTCTGTGGATGTTGCCATTTTGTTGGATTTGGGTGAAAATGGGTTTTAGGGGAGAAAATTTAAGATTTGGATGAGAAATTGATGATTTTGTGATGAAATGTTGAATTGATTGTATGATTTGATTTGTATTAACTTGGTTAAGGTGAATTGAGGTTGTTGGAATACCTTTGATTTGAAAATCTATGTTATTTGGTTGAAAAAGTTGAGTTTTCTTCGAAGAGAATTGCGTTTTTTTTTTAAATCCTCGCAAATAATCGATTATGGGCATCTGATAATCGATTATTTGGAGTTTCAGAAACTGTTTTCGTGATTTGCTTCGGAAATAATCAATTATGCCGTGGGATAATCGATTATCTACTGTTCAAAAACTGTTTTCGCGATTTGGTTTTGGAAATAATCGATTATGCAGTGGGATAATCGATTATTTACTGTTAAAAAAAATGAAATCTATTGCTACAGTACATAATCTATTATTTCAGAACTGAATGTATTATTTCAAATTTTAAAGTTTTCATCTCAAATTGTGAAATTTTATGAATTTCAAGATTTGCTAATCTTCCAAATGGTTTTCAAAGAAGATTTGGTTTTCAAATTTTAGTTGATTGTTGGATTTGGTTGTGAAGTGAAAAGTTGCTTGGATAGGACCTCCACTTGATGTGTATGATATTGTTGTATGAGGTATTTCAGGAGATGGGTTGCTTGGATATGGTCTTACTTGTTGACCATGCAAGAGGCCGAATTGGGCGTGCATGGGGTTGATTTGTGATTAATGGTGATTGTTGGACCACAGGTGGTGCTAAGTAGGCCACATGGTGTTACGTTGATACCTATATATATATATGTATGATATGATGACTGTTGTGGTTGAGTTAATGGTTCTATTGATATGTTGATACATATATATGATATAATGACTGTTGTGGTTGAGTTAATGGTTGTGTTGATATGTTGATATATGTGATATGATGACCTGTTGTAGTTGAGTAATGGTTGTGTTGATATGTTGCTATATATATATATATAATATGATGATTGTTTGGTAGAGTTGATTATTGTGGTGATACATGCATTGGCATGCATATGTTGTTGGCTGAGATTATATGCGCCTCATGTCGTGTGCGGATAGGCATATAAGGTGGATGGTGACTAGAGTTGGTACTCAAATAGGCCTCCAACCTAGTGCCTGGATAAGAAATGTGGTTTTAAAGCTGGACCTTGGGGATAAGTGGATGAGTAATCTTGTAGGGGGCCAAGACAATGCAGGCCTTGTGTTGCGGTAATACTACTACCCACATACACTTATCCTGACAACATAAGCTTATCCGACAGATCAGAGTTTTAGCAATTCCTGAATGGTGCTAGATGGCCATGGTAGGGGATAAGATCTGGCTGATCGCGCGAAATGTAGAAAATCTCTAGAGAGTCGTGTCATTCATACGTTGACAGTTTAGGGTCGAAAGCATGATGTGTTGTGTTGTATGTATGCAAACTCATTCTCTAATGAGATGGGAATCCAAACTTGTATGTTGATGAAATTGTTATTATGGTTATTTGATGCCGTTGTTGCTATGAGTACTTGGCAATTGTTATTGTGGTTGTGTTATGTGTTAGTAGCGAAGGTAGTATTGTTGTTGTTACTTGGTTATTGTGGCTGTTTGTAATTGTTATGACTGGTGATGGTAGTGATAGAGGTGTTGTTAATATAGTTGTTGTTGTTGTGTTGAAGGTTGTTCTTGTTATGGTTGTACTATTATTATAGTTATTATTTTAAGTAAGCTTACCCTTGCGTTGTTTACACGTGTGGTTCATGCCTGTGATGATCACATCTTTGGCGTGGAAGCAGATGTTGAGGTTTTGGCAAGTTTAGCTTCACTTAGTTAGTGATGAAGCTTCATTTTAGCCAGTGGCGAGATTGAACAAGTATAAAGAATTATCTTTTTGTTCTTTTCCTTAAAGGAATTGATATTCCTTATTGTTGTTTATTTCTTTTAAAATGATGTATAAAGTGATCAACTATAGGAAGTTTTGTAATTGGATTTTCCTTGGTATTGTATATAAATGGGCCTGTATACAGTCATTTTCTCATATCTTATATATATTAAAGTAACTTGTGGATTGATTATTATTAAGTATATATACAGGGGTTTGTTTGTAGTACTGTGGCGATAGAGGGTCGTTACACATGGTATTAGGAGAGATGAGGTGGATCTCTCAGTTGGTGTGTATGACTTATATACAGATATGTTATGATTGCTTTTATTCACCTGATATGTGGATAAGGTGTATGTTTAGTAGGGTTGTTTAGTAGCAATAGTTGGGTCATTGTAATGTAGACGTAAATGTGACAGGAACCATGACCATGCTTGTAATGTCTCGACTTCAATAACAACAAATGCAAGGGGAAGAACATTGTTGTTTCCATCTTGTGTGGTGGCAATTAATAAAGTACCCTAATACTTGCCATATAAGTGTATGCCGTTAACCTGTATCAATGGCTTATAGTACCGAAAAGCATCGCCACATTGCTTAAATATCCAAAACACTTGATGGAATTGACAGTAACCACGAATGACTTGATTATCAATGACAAATTCATCAGGACAAAGTTGATAATGTGAATCAGGCATATTGGCTTTCATATATTTAAGCCATCTAAGAAGCATGACATATGACTCATTCCAGTCACCAAATTCACGAACTATTGCTTTTTGTTTTACCTTCCATGCCTTTCTATATGTTATTTCATAGCCCATCATTATTGTTATTCTGTCTTGAATCAAATTGATCTTTACAGATGGATCTTTGGACACCATTCCTATACATAAATAACGACTACCAAAACCATTACTAATGAAGATATAATATAGATTAATCTAATAAAAAAATTTAAGTGTATACAAACCTAGTATGCACAAGCAAATCAATTCAAAATCTAATTTGTCATGATCATGTGTCTGTGACAGGTTCAAACATATGTGTCATCTGCCCCATTGAGTGATAACCTAAGTATAACTTTTCTTCGATAAAATTGCCCTCATATACCATAGGCACCCTTCGTCCTTATATTGGGCATTTGCAACGGAATTACATCAAACATGATAAATATTTACATACTAAAATAAGAAACGTAAATAAAATAATTAGATCAAATAATCTACTAACTTAAAAAAGAAAAGATGAAACAAAAATAAAGAAAATAATTAAACATATATAAAATTAGAGTATAAAAAATATAAATAATAAAAATTGAACAATAAATAAAAAAAAACAAAATAAAATAGTATTTATTCTATACATGTATTAACCTCTAAATAAATAATAACATTAAATAAAAAAAATACAAAATTCAAATAAGATGGGCTTGCAAGGGAATTACATTAAACATAATAAATATTTATATACTATAATCAACTTTGAATGCAAGAACAACTCACATGGAATAATCGATTTACTATATTTCTATGTGACACTAATTCCCTGCCATCAGGCACTGTATCATTCATCAACTTCGTACTAATTAATAAACATAATTATGTCTATAAATTAGTATCAAATTGATAAAGGAAACGATGCCCAATGGCAAGGAATTAATGCCACATAGAAATACTGTAATCCGAATATCCCAAATGCGATGCACCACAATTAAAGGTTGATTATAGTATGTAAACATTTATCACGCTTGATGTAATTCCCTTGCAAGACCATCTTTACTTATTTTGAATTTTGTTTTTTTTTATTTAATGTTATTATTTATTTAGAGGTTAATAAATGTATAGAATAAATACTATTTTATTTTTATTTGTCATTCAATTTTTATTTACTTATATATTTTATATTCTAATTTTATATAAGTTTAATTATTTTCTTTATTTTTGTTTTATCTTGTCATTTTTAAGTTAGTATCTTATTTGACATAATTTTTTTAAAAAAATTATGTACGTTTGTTTTTTAATTCATTTTTATTTTACTTTTTTTTATTGTTAAGTTAAAAAAAATTAAATTTCTTTCGTATTTATTTTAATCTAACAATAAAATTTTCTATTTATATTCATACTTTTATTTTAAGAATAAATTAAGGTCTTTATTTCATGATAATAATTTTAAAAAAAATTGTATATTTAACTTAAAGTAATTAAATATTTTTTTAATAACTCAAATGTTATTCATAAGTTTGGTTATTGATTTATATTTTATTTTTTAACTTTAAATTTACTTTTTTCAATTTAATTTTATCAATAAATAATAACTAATTAAACAATAACATAAAAATATTTTCATAGAAAAACATACATTCCTCATATTGATATATTGACAGGGGTTCGATCATGTGACTTGCTTCAATGGGCACTACTTCCCCATTTATGTCAGATAATTCGCCATTAGGTATATCATCCTTAGATGATTCCTTATAATATCACTTTAACACATAATAATCATTATCATCATTTGAATCCACTTCTCTTGGCATCCCTAATGGTGCCAATGATTGATTGCAAGACAAATTATGATCACCCAACAAGCGAGAGTTAATTCCACCACCTTCTAATAGGATTATAGAATTGCTGACAACATCTACTTCAACATACATTTCTATTATTGACATTTCATCTTGTTGTTGAAATGCATTAATCATGCATTCTACGTCTTTATCATCACATATTTGTAATGCATTGTAATTACCTTAACTTTTTGAAACTAAAAACCTATATGTAACAGAAGATATAACTTGGTTTACTTGCAGTTTGAACTTGTCACGAATCTTTCTTTTTAAAATATTAAAACTAATGTCATGTCTTATTTGTATTGCTTTCTTAGTCCCTTCAAATGTCACATCTTTGGGACCTTCATACATCCTTTTATTTACACACACAAATGCTATAGTTGGATTCATGATTCTATTCAATATACCTATATAACACATTAATATTAAATCAATAATAGATAAAATTTGGCATAAAAAAATTAGAAACCTAATTACAAAAATAACAATTAATATATATCACACAAAATAATTACTAAATCAAATGTCTACAAACATAAATAAAGAATAAATAATAGATCCACATATAATAAAAAACTATTATTAATCTTTACATCACTTTTTTAAAAACAGATAATTTGTGGCAAAAATTAAATATAAGTAACGTACTAATATATATAAAACCAATATAAATATAACTATAATATATATTATTAAATAAAAAAATGTAAAATGACTAAAACTATATATTACATCAATACAGAAAAACTAACTTAACTTGCAATATAGTGGAAGCTGTGTTATGAGAAATGCAAAGGGCTAAAGTTCCTATTTATAGGCATTGAAAATTAATTTATTTTTAAATTTTTTAACAATCTCGTCTTTTGTAGTAACGATTTTTAAAAAATGTCACATCTAGTGTATTTCGCTATTGTAACTGGCTAAATACAGCAGACCTATGCCACTTGTCACATTTACATAAACTAGCTAATCTTACTAGCTAGTTTAACCAGGGAACACCACATGTAACCAAAAAAATAGCACGTTGACACGTGTCGATCTCCCATAAATTCGTTAGTCCTACTAGCTAAATTAGGTCGACGGTGCCATGTGGCAAGCTCCCAACATTTCACTAGTATTGCTAGCTAATTTAACTTGACAGCGCCATGCGTCAATCCCCCAAAATTTTGCTAGTCCTGCTAGCTAATTTTACTTGACAGCACCACGTAGCAGTCCCCTACAATTTCGCTAGTCCTGCTAGCTAAATTAACTAGAGAGTGCCACATGGCAGTCTCACATAATTTCACTATTGGTGCTAGCTAATTTTGCTAAAGAGTGCCACATGTCACTCTTCCATATTTTGCTACTGCTACTACCATTTTCTGTTGCCATATTAGAAATCGCTAACGTGTAAATTTTTTTAAAAATAAATAAATAAATTGACGTGTACAGTATCTCGCTAGTTAAAGTAGTAGATTTGACTGATCAACGATCAAAACAATCCCATGCCAGTAATTTGTTTCAAAACAACCTTGTTTTGATAAAATGTTTATAAAAAGATCCTAAATAGGCCAATCAGCCTAGTGAGAAGAGAAGAAAGCATTTGAGTTCTATGAGAGAGGGGAGAAAAAACAGAAGGAAATGAGCATCTCACAAAAAAGACATTCTCATATTTGAATTGAAAATTTACTATAATTTAAAACTCTGAATTCTTAATTAGTACGAAAAAAAAAGATGATTTGAATGTGAATTACACATAACTACAACCATTTTTTTTTTCGTTTTATATTGATTCATCAAGAGGAAGAAGCAATCATTTTGATTGACCCACATATTTATATATAATATATAAGACAAAATTTAGATACAGTTTTTTTTATGTACTTATAATATTGTTCTTTGATTAGAATTAAAATTTTATCTTGATATTTTACATATAAAAGTTTATATTCAATATTATTATGAGTTATTAAAGTAAAATTCTAATTCTAATTAAAAAAATAGGATTAATAATATTTTTAGTCCTTGAAAATTTTCTAAATTTTAGTTTTTGTCTCTAACTTTTGAAACTAACAATTTTTATTCCTTTACTTTTAAAAATACTTAAACTTTAGTCCTTAAAAATTAAAATTAACCCCTTTTTTCGATATAAAGACCAAAATTTAAGTATTTCAAAAAATATAAAGACTAATTAAAAGTCAGAAATTAGAACCAAAATTAAAATTTTTTCTAACAACTAAAAATACTATTAACCCTAAAGCATAATACCAACAACACATAAAACTGCATTTAAATTTTATGTAAATATATAATAACAGAGACAGGGAGAATAAGATTAATAATAATAAATAGATAAAGGATCCCTCATTATCCCACATCATTATCAATCCAGTTGGCCAAAGTACCGAACATGCAAAAGAGGGGGCCAACTTTGATCCAGTGAAATGAGGTGCCTAAGTGGCTTATAGGCCCTAGCGGATACGGGCTATTTGTTTCCAATAAGGCCAATCTAAGAGGCAATTAGGGTTAGGCTATGAGCATGACCTACATAGATAGACTCTCTAGTTCTATGAACCCATTATTTTAGGCATAGATGCTGCCATGCTGGGTTGGCCCCCCCTTGTCCACCGTTTTACATTTTTGTTTTGTCAGTATTACTACAGTGGAGAATGATCTCAGTCTTGCTTACGGAACCTGCTAACTATGTCCCCAAATTTAATAACATGCTATTGAGACTCTTTACTCCTAAAACTGTAGATGAGTTGAATTATTTGTAAGGTATTTAAAGTTAATTGGTTAAACGTTTACATCCAATTTGTTTATGTTAATAAATAAATTAGTTTAAGTATGTCTTAAATTTGATTATGTGAAGAGTTCGATGGACATATTGCTAGTGTAAAATAAGAAAATATTTTAAAATAATTATTATAGAAGTCAACAAATTTATCATACTTGACAATTTGTAATGAAATGAAAAAACTTTCGTAACTAAATTGGTTCTAGTTAGGTTTTAGAATAAACCAGAAGAAGTGAGATAAAAGGGGAGAGGATTCTTGAACTGAACTGAAAGAAGGATCCAATTACTTCAAATAATTGAATAAGAAGTTGTATGAAGTGAAAATCTCATCTACGATTATGTAGAGTGGCATTACAAGTGTACTATTAGTGCACATACTATTACTATTTATTCTTATATAAATATGTCAAATTTAAATTTTGAAAGTTAATATTGAAAAGTTGTAAATAATGATAAAAAAATAACATTATGTAATTTTTATGTTTAAATATTTTTTATTGTCTTGTTCCTTCTTAGATGAATTGAATTATTTGTAAGGTATTTAAAGTTAATTGGTTAAATGTTTACTTCCAATTTGTTTATCTTAATAAATAAATTAGTTTAAGTATGTCTAAAATTTTATTATTTAAGTAAGTTAGATTTAAATTTTAAAAGTTTCATATGTAAATAAATTCTCTCTCTATATAATGATAAAAAATATTAATTAATATATAAAAATATATTTAGTAAATTATAAATTTATTTTAAAAATTATCATTATATTGTTTTATGTTTAAATATTTTTATTCTCTTTCTCTTCTTACTTGTATACATATCTTAGAACATAAAATGTCCACTTTTAATTTCATTCATTTACGCTTCTCTTCACTCACATTACATTATAATTTTTTTTTTCATGAGACAAATTTGAGCATACCTTTTCTTTTTGAATTCACAGTTTTCGGATTTCCGTAGAAATTTAACTGAATCATTTTTATTATTTGATCTAGTTCAATTAATTATGTATTTAGTGATAAATTATAAATATTTTCCACAATTAAATTCCAAGATTGATTATTACTTTTTGCGATATTGTTTTAATTTTTAATATTGAAAACAAAGCTAATTTTTTTTAATGTTTTTGGATTAAAAGATTAAAATGAACATATACATCTCGTGAACATTTACTGCTAAATTATTTAAGATGATTCCCTGGCTCTATTATATATACCTTTCTATGCTTAAAAAAATTCAATTTTTATCTTTAAATTTCTATTAAATCTTTAAAACATCTTTTTTTTATAATTAAATATATTTCATTACAGTATTTATGGTTTCTTTCCTTTTTTCCCCTTATTATTGTCATATTTTTCTCCCCATCCCTCTGTTTTTTCTCCCTTACATTTCTATCAGTAAAGTAATTTGAATTTTTTCTTCGTTTTATTTATTTATTTATTTTTGGAAGAGAACTCTCATGTCTGTTTAAATTATGGATTAATAATAATTAAAAAAATACGTATATAACAGTAACTTTTAGACCAAAAAAATTAAAAAACTGAAAAGATGATTCTAACATTTCTAACCATATTTAGAACCAGAAGGTCTGGATCAAAAACAAAAAAACAAAAACAAAAAATAAAAAAACAAAAAAAAACTAGAAGGTGTGTTCGTTTGCATAACTTTATATGGGAAAATGGAAATAGAGTCGGAAGACAATACTGTTATTTAAAACAAGAAACAAGCTGTAAAATACTAAGTTCGAACCTATAAATTATCGGACTAAATGCTTATAAATTATTGGACTAAATAGATAGCTTAATAGAATGAACTGATCAATCAAAACCAGTGGATACTCTGCATTAATAACATAATTACCCAAAAAGACATTGGTTCAAGAATTACAGTCAGAATTACTAAATAGTAAGTAAAAATATTTAATATAACCAAAATTCGAAATGATTTAATAATTTTTAATTAAGATAACTTAATAATGTGTGTTAATTAACTCTAAACCTTTTCAGCAATAACTTACAATGTTAATCGCGCATTTTTTTTATAAGATATTATAAAAATGAATAAAATAAACATACAGTTTCGGGATATTTTAATTATAAAAATAAGATATTTCAAAGTTATTCTCATTTTAATGTATGGTATTTTAAATTTACTTAAAAATTGAATTCCTCTCTTAAAATTTTCCATCCGAACACACCATCAGAATAATGTTATATCTTGAATAAAATAAAAAATAAATGACATTGTTAATCTTCTTATTAGAATCATTGAATAAGAAGATTAATAATAAAAAAAAAACACTACAAAACGGTTTAAAATTATTTATTAGTTGAATAACATGATAAAATATAATTGAATTACAGTATAGACCTTTTCTCCCAATAAATTGATTTATAATATTTTCTTATTCAAATATGACACAACACGGACTTCGTTAAAGTTATTTTTTAAAAAATAATTATTTTTGTAACAATATGTTGAGAGAATTTTTGAAGAAAAAGAGTGTGTAATTATATTTTTGGTTTTTAGTTTTTAAAAAATTTGATAAAGTAATTTTTATGGAATAAAAATAAGATGTGAAAATGTAAAAAAGGACATCAATAAGAAGAAACTGAAAATAGAAAAATAAAGTGTTATGAATTTTTATTTTAAAAATTAAAAAAAGGATATTAATTTTAAAAATAATTTTAAAAAATTATTCTTATTAAACATTTTTTTATGTTTTAAAAAATAAAAACAATTTTCTCATCTTGAACTTTCGTTTTTGCAGTTTTTCCTTGTTCAGTTTCCACTTTCCAACAAAACCGAAGGCAATAATGATGACCCTTCTTCCGCAATGAATTCAGTAAAAAACGTGCAAGAAACTGTGCAGTTTAACTACACTTGCAGGCACCGCCAAGCCCAAATTGCATTATGCGGCACAAAACTCCAACAATAATTACCCCCCTTCCCAATCCAAAAATCTGTTAAGTGGAGTTTCAGTGTCAGAAGCAAACCCTGTAGCAGTAATGGCTTTTTGCACCAAAACAAAAAATAAAAGAAAAACAATACTTATACAATTATAATTAAGAAAGAGAAAAAAAAAGTTTTAAAATGTAATAAATAAATAAGTTTAATGATTATGTATTGTATAATTTTTTTTACTGTTAATTAATCAAAAATTATATTAAAAATTAATAATTTTTTCATACATAATAATTTATGACTAAATGATAATATAAAATTTTACACTATTAAATATTAATTCATAACTTATTTTTTTAAGAGTTTAATAGTTAAACCCTAATAGTATAAAGTAGTTTTACACTATCATCCAATCACAAATCACAATTTATTATAAATTTGTTGACTTTTATAATAAATACTTTAAAGGTTATATTAATAATGATTTCTAATTAAATGACAGTGTAAAATTTTTTACACTAATAATACATAACTATTAAACTCTTTTTTTAAATAATAATATAACATTGTTACAAAAAATAATGTATAAATTGTTCTAAAAAATTTTGTATGTATATCAGATTTCCACATAAAACCTCCCTTTTCCCAATCCTAAAACTACACGCACAACACAAACACCAAATCATCATCATCATCATGCACTACAGTTTCCATCAAAGGGAATCTCAATCTCATTCTCAGCCTCTCCTAACATTCTCCCTATAAAATCTCCACATCCAACTCCAACAACACCTCAAAAACATAATTAAACATCAACATTAAACAATCAACACCTTTCCACACACACACACACACACACATAAGAATAAGACCCTCTAAAGTCTAAACCACAAGAGTCCTCAAAGCTTGTTCCAATGAACATGTTAGGCCTTAGAGACCTAGTTCTCATAGCTCCAACCCCTTCTCCACTTCACCCCCAACACCACCAACCCATTTCAGCAGAACACCATGGCAACCTCCCCTTGCCTTCTCCAGCCTCTCTCAGCGTTGGCCTTGGCATCTTCCCTCTCCTAACCGTGCCACACCCCAACGATGTTCACGTTCAGGTTCAAGACTGTGCCAACACCAACAACTACTGGAACCTCAAGATGTGTGGCCCGGAAGTGATTTCAACAAGAAAAGGTGTCGTGAACGTGGAAGATGAGGGGAACAAGCACGCGATGGAGAGTGAGGAAATTGGTGGCGAGTTTAGAGTGTGTCAGGATTGTGGCAATAGGGCCAAGAGAGATTGCGGCTTCAGAAGGTGCAGGACTTGTTGCAAGGGACGTGGCTTTGATTGCAGCACTCACGTGAAGAGCACGTGGGTCTCCGCGTCTCAGAGACGCGGCGGTGGTAGTGGTAGTGGTAGTGGTGATGGTAACGGTGACGGCAATGGCAATGGTAGTGCTTCTAAGAGACTAAGACCTTTAGGGTCATCAAAGAATGTTGCTGCCACCTCTCATGGTTCAACTTCCAATGCTACCACAACAAAGAGCTTTAGCTTAGACACAAGCTCTTGTCAACAAGGTGATTTCATTTCCTCTTTTCAATTTTATCTTTTCAAAGATGTTTGATACAATTTTACAAATAGTTTAATTAAGTACTTATTTAATAAAGATTTCAAGGTTTTAAATTACAGTTATGGTCGCAGTTTCATTTCGATTCTTGATTTTGCGGGAAATTACAAACAAATACAGTTGATGTAGCTACAATTGTGGACACAATTTGGTCATAATTTTGATATTCTGCATGTTTGGTTACAAGTTGTTGGTGTGATTTTTCACGTCTCCTTTGAAGCTAACATATAGCTTTTGTGTTTTTGGGCACGCGTCTTTACTGTGTTTCCAAACACACGGATTGTGAGAAATTGTAGGCAAATGCAATTGATATAGTTGCAATTGTGATTGTAGAGACTCAAAAAACTTGACATTACAGTGACAATTGTGGTCGCAGTTTGAAAGATTTATTTATAAATTTGGTTATAAAGTTTAGTAGAAATGAGTTATAGAAAAAGTATTTTGATTAAATTTTCTAATACTTCTTAAAGTAAGTTAATGAGAAGTTACTAATTATTTCTTTCTTTGGAATAACTCTAATGTGTGGTAAAATCTTGGGGTTTGGATGTGTAAGTGATTCTGTTGAATTGCAGATGCTGGTTTCAAGCAGTCTTTGCCACGCCATGTTCGTGCACCTGCTGTGTTTAGGTGCCATAGAGTGTCTGCTATTGGGAGCGGTGAAGATGAGTTTGCCTACTTGGCCACGGTGCATATTAGTGGCCATGTGTTCAAGGGGTTTCTGTATGATCATGGTGCTGATGCCAAAAATGAAGTGCCTAGTGTTTCAGAACTGCAACTGGGAAACAATGGAAGTGGAAAGAATAATAATAATAATAATAATAATAGGGAATGTTCTTCTTCAATTGGGGTTCCAACTAGTGCTTACCCTGCTTCTGTTTGCTGAGATTGCTTAAAGGTACATTATTGTCCTAGCTTTACTCTAAGTAACATTCAGCACCCCCTTTATTATGCTGTTAAAATAATTGCTTCATGTTTGAGCAGCCTAAATAAGAAAAAAAAAGAGGGTAGAATGTGTTTTAGGTCTTTTAATTTTTGGTTAAAATGAAGTTTTAGTCCCTGTTTTAAAAATGATGGTTTTGATTTTTGTATTTCTTGTAATTGGTGAATTCTGATATTCACCTTAGTATTTAAGTTTTATAAAGGGAGACGAAATTCACTAATGATATAAAAAATATGAAGACTAAAATTATTATTTTTAAAGTATAATTAAGGATTAAGATCAATTTTAACTGAAAATTGAGAAACTTCACGAAAAATAACCGTGGTGAATTTTGCTAAATTTTATGTGTTGATTCTTGGGTTGTCTCGGAATTAGTTAAAAAGTTCACCCAGCTGGTCATTACTAAGCAAAAGCTTAGAAAATTCTTGTATCTCATCACTTTAGTAACATAGTGACAATTTTTCATCAATGAATTGAGCTTTTTGGGAGAGAAGTAATCATGATAACAAAAGCAAAAAAGAGAGAAAGGAGGAGGAATTAGCCACTTGCCCTTCTTACTGTATACTGTAGTGGTTACCCTGTATGAATGCATCTGCAAGGGAAGGATAAAGGAACAGTACACTTTGCATCTAAATTATCATAAGTGTTCACTTTTATGCATCGGTTAAATTTCTTATGGAAGGTAGCATAGCATGTACGGGGGGTTTCAAGAGTAGGGGTGACTTTAAAAATGTCACTTTCAATCAAAGGACAAGCAGACAAGCATTGCACGTATACTTCTTAATGTGCATTGATAGTGTTTTACAT